>LAPY01002140.1:60527-72358 GCA_000970635.1 Eragrostis tef | reverse complement strand
CGTGACGAGCCACGGCAGGAGGCTGGGCGGGTGGCGAGACGCTCGATCTCGATCGAACGTGCTGCGCCACGGCTTGCAGACCGCGTGGAAGCGGACCAAGTCGATCGCGGTGTGGAGATGGTCGGAGATTTCGCGGACCACATCTGGTGGGAGATCCTGCCATGGGCGCACAGCGGTGCTTGTTGTCGCACCCATCGGGCCGGTGAAGATTATGTTACACAGGGAAGCCGAGCCTTTTTCAGGAGTGCCTCTCGGTTACACCTTTAACCACTCGTCGCCTAACCAGGCAAACTAGGAATAGGCCACAACTCCGACTCGAACTTGGGCACGCGTGCGCGTACTTGTATTCGATGGTGTTCTCGTGCAAAGTACTTGCATGATACATTATGATATATCAATTTCCAGAGTTAGAAACACTATGAAATCTCATGGGAATTATGGCGTTGGTAATTTTAGACTTTGTGGAAAAGACAAGAAAAAAGCTGCATTTCCGGCGCTCTAACACTTAGCAATCTCATAGTATTTCAAAAAATATTATTTAGTACCAAATGCACCTTTATAGCAAAATTCCTAAGGAACTAATATATACCAGGCTTCACAAACCTTAAACACTTTCGATCCCATCTAATGTATCTTATGTAATAATGAAGAGACACAGCATAGTAAATTTCTGGCAAGCCACTTCTAATCGCTCTCCAATTATTAGGAACCTGGAAATTACAAAAGACAGACGTCTCTTTGTCATAAGAAAACAAAGAGTTTTTTTCAGGTAGTCTTCCTCAGTCAGTTAGTTTTTCAGTTTCTATTTTTTTTCTGATGCTTCTGAATGCTCCTGCAGACCCATTCCAGCAACCAACATCACATCTTTGTAATGAAGATGAATCTATGAGATCAGCAAAATAAATAATTCACCAAACCCAATTGTCCATTAGAGACCGCACTAAAAATACGCACAGATAGTTTTATCATCTGGAAGAGTTCGAACTACCAAACATCAATCCTCTGTCCGGCTCACCAATTTGCAACCATGGGATTATTGCACTGGTTGAAGGTGCAGTCACTACCACATGTTTATATTTTATTGCCTGAAACAAGAATGAAAACGTTGGAAACTATACTAACACATCTGTTTTTGTTAACAACAAACAACAGAAACAATTCCCCCCGCCACAATTTTTTTTGTTAGACTGTTAGTATAATTTCAGAAAAAAAAAATACTTCAGAACATGAAAAATACTTCCATTATTAGATTCATCCAAAGTAAAATGACAGGAGGTTAAACAAAAACTTAGTCATATATATTATAATGAGGACAACCTTTAAGGGTCAGTAAAAAAAATTAAACCATGTTCAATCCTAATAAGCAGAACAGTTTCTTAATGCACCAGTAACTTGAACAGAGCATCATAGGGCATAACTGGGCAAGCCCACAAGTATGTTTGTTCGCTTGTGCATACCAAATGCATGCAACTATCCAAATTGTATAGCACAGTTCAACAAATCAACTTGTACAAATACTGCATTGCCAAAGATAGAAAATCAAGTGGCGGCAAAGGAAAAAGAAAAGGTAATCCCGACACCTTTAATCGGGCGCAACGATGGCTGGCAATCAGATCCTTAGGCGAAATGATCATGGTGATGCTGCAAGGCTGTGGCGGGGGCAGACACCATGAATGCAGCTCAAAATTATTATACTGCATTGTTTGCTAAACAGATTTCAGAACGTCGCGTCTTGGTCCTACCTGAAAAATATGCAAGTGGCATGTGGTTAGTAACACACTCTGATCAGTGACATTACATAACAATCAAAACTACAGAGATCCACAGAAAGATTATACTAAATTAGTGCATGAATATATCAAAGTGGATCTGACATCATTAAGGAAACTGCCGCCAATTCCCACTAACACTTCTGTATAAACATTTGAGAACTCAGAGCAATGAACATTGATGATCAATCATTTAGGCACCCACATAGCAATACAAACATCGATTAGGAGGCATTGTAGAAACATAGACAAGCAGAAGAGTTTTCAGGAAGCAAACAACTTAGATTCGATGTTAGTTCATGTACAGTTTTAGATCACAGATAAAATTAAAATCTTATAATTAATATTCAGCTCCTGAAGTCAAGGAGAATATAATCATACAAAATAGATAATAGTCTGCATGTAAGAGTATCTCTGCTCCACTAATCACATAGCTTTCGGCCATGCCAACTGCCAAGTGTTCAAATATTAGCATATTCTGCGGCCCCAAAGCTAATGCTTATATTGGCACTTACCATAGAAACCGCAGGATTGTACTTATGAAGACCAAAATCAGTACAGTATTAGGAGGGGATTTTTTTTTGTGCAACTTCACTTCCTTTATAATCAATAAGGAGAATTACAATCAGTGTCCAGTAGGCTATATATGCAAGATGGCGCTACATTTTGCCACACACCCGCCTGCATTCCTACGAAAGCCTGCTTAGTTAGCTACATGTGAAGAACGGAAAGCTTCTACTTATGTTCTTCATCTCGTTTAGAATACCCATGATCGGAGACCGTTGAACCTCACGCATCTCCCATAACTTGACCAGCTCCTGGCAATCCGTCTCCAGGTGTAATCTCAACACTCCTCTGCTTCTTGCATACTGCATACAACAAACCGTCCCGGCATGCCAATGCCTCCATAGTCAGAGCATCCATACAATGGTTGTATTGCAGTGCTTGAGCTCCAAGAAAATTGCCCACATCATCTCTGATCACGGCACCTGTTGCACCTTTCCTTGTATCATCCATATAGGCACCATCAGTGTTGCACTTCACCCAGCCAGTGTCAGGTGGAGTCCAACGTGGTGTCCTCTTGCATACTGTCTTCCTTTTGGGGATGTAAAATCTGCCACAAGTCAAATGCTGTATAACAGACCCATAGCACGGCTTGGTTTACTGGTAGCACTGATTCCCCATGCCTTTTCTTGTTTCTCATCATCCAAAGCGACCACATCCCACAAGTAATAATGGCTCGGTCCCTTGGTGATCCTAGCACCAGAATATCACGAGCCCAAGTAAGCTGATGCAGCCGTGGAAGTTTAACTCCAGTAAAGTCCTTTGTCTGCTCCCAGAAACTCTAGCTATACTGCAGTCCACGAGCACATGGTCTATTGTTTCTTCCGATGCACCACACACCTCACAATTTGCAATCTGCTCAATATGTCGCTTATACAGAATGTATCGTGCCGGCAGGAATTCATGGATAACACGCCACCAAAAAACCTTGACCTTTGGCGGAACATCAAGTTTCCAAATCCGGCTCCAGGTCTCATCTCCTGACGGTCCTGGGGCATGCCTAACATCCTGTTATTGTCGCTGGGAATCCAACAATTTGTAAGCCGACCAGACAGAATACATACCATGCTTTTCCGGCTTCCATGCCCATACATCCTCTACCTGAGTTCGCACTGGAATACGAAGTATTGCATCCGCATCAACTCCAATAAAAGTTTTGCTGATTAAACTCTCATTCCATGCTCCCCTGTCAGTTAACAACTCCGAAACTCTTGAAAGTATCTGGCCGTCCCTTGGGGTAATTGGACTGCCATTAAAATGATGTGGAATCCATCGATCCTCCCAAATCCGGGTAGACTCTCCATTCCCCACACGTCTAATTAGTCCCAGACCAAGAGCATCTCTGCCAGCTATAGATCTTCGCTTCCTTGTGCAGTTCATAAATTCAGAATCATGAAAGTATCTTCCCCTTAGCACTCTCGCACATAAAGATTCCGGCTCCGGCCTTGTCATGAGCCTCCAGCCCTGTTTTCCAAGCACTGACAGGTTGAAAAGCTTCAGGTCGCGGAACCCCATACCGCTTCTGCATTTCGGCCATGCTAAGTGATCCCACTTCATCCAGTGCATATGCCTATTGGGCTAGTTTGGTTGCTACCCTGATGAAGATGCCTGAGCATTTTCGCTGCCTGAGATATGACTTGACTGAGCCTTCTTGCCTAATCAGGCATGCAGGGCTCATTGGTGTTTATAAAAACAAAGGCGGCAATACAGTTTTTCGTTTTCAATGTTGTCTTCTTCCTTACAGCCTCGCTGCTCCATACTCTGCCAAATGCAAGACTGAGATGGAAACATGGCAATAATAAGCAAAATGGAATTGTTAGGAGGTGTAGAAGATGTCTGTGTGATCGATTCAGTCTCATATATGATTTATGCAACCAATTTTAAAGAATTGCGGCTAGGAATTGGAATGGGGAAAAATGAAATCTTCAGGGGAGCACACCAGTCGCAAGGCTTGGCTGGAGGAGAGGAAGAAATCACCAAAATAGAATCGTAGGGAGGTGAAAAAGATGACACGGTTACTAATTTGAGGTAATACCAGTTTTGGAAGGTGAATTTTGTAGATTGGGAGCCAGATGAAAAGGGAAAGAAATTCTTGATTTGGACCAGATTGGGAGCCGAAGCAGAGGTACACACGGTCCCCGGCCTGCCGCAGCCCGCAGCAGCTGCCACTATGCAAGAATCGTCGTCGTGGCCGCTGTCTGATCTGCGCGTCGTTGAAGTGGATCTATTCGGCATTGACGGGCTCCGGCAGAGCCGCTGGAGCAGATCGCTGGAGTCGACAGCAGCCGAAGCGGCCAGGCGGAGCTGCTGGAGCATCTCGCCGAAGTCGACGTTCAAGAAGACTCGCAACATTGGAGCGGCAGGCGGCGGAGAGTGGCAGTTTGCAGTTCATCAGCCTCCAGTTGACTCAGGCACGAAGCCTTCGCGAGCGACGACTCCTGAGTCTGAGCTCGCGTGTCTGACCAAAAGCGCTTCTCAGGGCTTCAACCAAACACGCAAACCAGCTGCTCAGGCAATTCTCAGGCAAATTGGTGCGCGGGCACCAACCAAAAAATAGCCCATTGTCTGCCGAGCTGCCCCACCAGTAATTTGCAATGGCCTGCCTCATCTCCTTACATGTATTTTTCGGAGGAAACAACTATTGGCCAAAACCTTTGAGCAGATTTTTTAAACGACATTGCAGAGAGAGATAGGCCTGAATTGCTTCATTTCCTGCGGGTTCTTACATTTTGGGATTACCTTCAGGGAGCACACCACCATTGAGAAAAATCCAAAAGGATGTAATAAGCAATGGAATATTCAAACACGGCATCCTGTGATGGAAATTTGTGATGTTTCAGAGGGTCAAATATAGAAAACACGGCATCCTGTGATGGAAATTTGTGATGTTGCATAGGGTCAAATTTAGCAATCAGAACCCATGGTTAATAAACTATTTCTTTTAATTTTTGATGACATATGCTAGAAATGGTGGTGTTTTGCACTGCCACTCAGAAAATGAAAAAAAAACTTGACAAGAGCACTAAAACCAGACGTAACTCAGAAAGAAAAATTGGCTCACCTCTTGAGGATGGTTGCTGTATTTTCCTGCTCTCATTGCCACTATCTATTCTATTCTCCTTCCAACTGCAATATTCGGAATGAACCTAAAAAGGAAGAGTTAAATATTCAAGTAAAAATGAAATGAAAACAATATCCGGCGAATAATAGCGAACTATGATGCGGATGGAAACCAGCTTAAGGTACAACAATCTTGATCTTAATCATCAAACATGCAAATTTATTTCAACCAAGTGATTATTAAGAGGACAATCATCAAAAGTTGGCTATGTTAACACACTATTGGAGGATTACAAAACTAATTAGCGATCTCTGGTACAAAAATTTAACATTATTACGAAACTTGCAACTAAAAATTAAATTTTAACTGACAGTATTGAGAATATACCATTCTAATATCAATATCGCTTATCTCTCGGTTCTTTGAATGATCCACTTCTTTCAAGATAATATGCATATTTCATTTCAGTATCAAAAGTTTGTATGGAAAAAGTAGAGATCATTCCTTAGTAATGCCTGTCTGAGTCCTATAGAAAAGAGAAAAGTCTACCTGCAGAAAGCTTTACCAGCATAAGCATGAGTTTGCAAGAACAATCTAACCACAATTCACAAAAAAGTATAGAAACTGTATGATCTCGACCTCAACAGAATTACATAACAAGTACCTTTGCAGGTTGCTAAAATTATGTCACTATAATCTGAGATGACATGGTATAACTTATGTAACAAGTAAGAAAACTTTGATCTAACATTTTGAGTGTATTATACCTGAGAATCTAGAGAAAATATGTTTTGTATTTGGGGGGCACATTCATGATAACATTTTATTGCATCGAAGAAGGCTTCAGAACATTGAGATAAATGGGCTTCAAAAAAGTATCTAGTACCAAATCTGAAACTGACAACACAAATTTGAACTGAAGTTAAAAACAAAGAATAACAGGTCTGGAAAAGTACGAATAACTGGCTATCAGCCATAAGAGAAAGGACAAATGAAAATTTAGTAGCTAATAGGCTGTTTCAAGTGAGGTATGCGACAGTGAAGAAAAGCAAGATCTAATTTTTTTTTTTTTGAAGCAACAGGAGGGGGAGTTCCTCCTACTGATTATATTGATATAATAAAAAAAGGAGAGTTTAAAGCCCAAATTCACGAAAATTCAAAGACAAACCAAAACTAAAGGAAAAAAAAAGCTATGCTAAGGTTTTTAGCAAGATATAAAGTTGGCAGTAGAAGCTTTCAAGAACTAAAGTCAGATAACATCTGTAATATTCACCCAAAATGTAATTAGGTGGCACAAACTCCTTTTGTTACTGTTGACATTTATCTAAAGGGCAAATTTGCTACAGCACACTAGAAAGATGTGGTTTTTGGCACAACACACTCTAAATCTCGTATTTAGCTGTGGCACACTCCAAAAGTGTGGTAATGTAGGTGCAACACACTAAACAAAGGAAATGTATTTTTTTTAACTTTTTTTATCTCATTGCACGAAATCGATTACAACTTGAAACTTTTTACAGTGATACACTGTTATATTTTCTATCCATGTGTTTTCTTTTAGATTTTTTCATGATTGTTTAAATCACTTTTCATTGAGAATAATTTTTGTTGTGTAAAACAAAGTATGTGAACAATAAGGAAAATATCCGCAAAAAATTACATGGTTAGAGAATGCAACAGTGTATCATTATGCAAAGTTTCAAGTTGTAATGTGTTTTGTACAATGAGATAAAAAAGTTGAAAAAAAAACTTTTCCCTTGTTTAGTGTGTTGCACCTAAATTACCACACTTTTGGAGTGTGCCACAGCTAAATACAAAAGTTAGAGTGTGCTGTGGCCAAAACCACACCTTTCTAGTGTGTTGTAGCAAATTTTTCCTTATCTAAACATGCAGTTTTGAATGTAATCGGCGAGAAAATGAACTGTACTCTCTCCAAGCATAAGTGTATGGGGAAAAAAAGGAATGCGCCGCAGCAGTAGCAGAAGAGAGAAATAAAGAAGTGGGCATGTGTACTTTGCTTTTAAAGCATGAACAACAAAAGGTAAAAGTTTTTTCTCGAACACAAACAAAAGGTAAAAGTTTTTTATCGAACAAAAACAAAAGGTAAAAGTTCTCAGTATGATTAGAAGCATGCAATCATTCTGGTTCAGCTTGCAAACTTGGACAGTATATTTCCTCCAATAGATTATGCAGCAGGTTTACCTGTACATAGTTGATTGATGAAGGCACCAGTGAATTTGGAACATACTTGAATTTCTCAAACAAATCAGAGCCAGGTCATGTAAGCTTCACGAATCACAATCATATAGCTATTTGTCCGAGTATAATGTTCCAATTAACCTCAAGTATGAAACCTTTGTAAAAGGCAGTTCTAAGCGCAGAGTCAGCTTGGCACATGCTGCAACTTGAACGTGCAGGAGAAGTGCTCATCATTTCATTAAGAAGAAGAATAAGTACAGAAAAAGGGATGTGAACCCCATTTACAAACGTCCAAGCAACATAGGGTGTGCCACATATGCTGCAAAAATAATAGTTGATTAGTAGCAAGGTCATGTTTATCATGTGAAATAGGAACAACATGCCATAATAACCATCAAACAATTATCGATCTGAATGATCAGATTTTCAAAAGATGAGACAAATGATTAAGCCAATCCTTGCTTGATTACATGAATGAAATTGGCAAAATGATTAAGCTAACCTCTACAAAGCAAATAACTTTTCAAGTAAAGTAAACAACAATTGACAATTCTATGATGTGTGTACTTCGTCAGCCAAGAGGAATAAATACATTTACAGTCCTGACAGTTATTGTCTAACACTGACGTAATATGAAGTCACATATGAAAAAACTACATGTTAGTAATATCTTAATCATTTTCTATACATGAAAGTAATGTTATTGTTATAACGTGATTGAGCCTCTGCACTGGACTAACAGGAATGCTCTCAAGTTAATAAACAGCACATAACATATATATATATATATATGTTATACTTTTTTTTGGACCGGAAACAGGAGGGGATTCCCCTACTGGCTTTTATTGTAATTAGTGTGTTAACTGTACATTTTGTTAGCGCAAAAAGAATAATATTTACAAAGATGACAGCCATGCTGTCATGGCTAGCTTTAGGCTCGGCTTAGCTCTATGCATAATGAGATTGAAGAACTCCCAAAACTGATGCTTCCATTGAAGATTATATCATTCCTATGTAACCAGATTGCCCATGCCACTACCATTATCACTTCCATATAACAAGAGGATGTAAAAAGTTGCCTCTGCTCTACAATCATCTCATTTACTGGCAGTGATAAGTCCCAAATAATGTGCAATGAAGCCCAACAATATGTCGATATCGACAGGGGTCTTCAAGAAGGGTATCAGTAGGAAGACGTTGCAAATGAAGACCCATAGGTGTAGCAGCTATCTGACTAACAGTAATGCCAGATCGAGCAATGAGAGAGTATTGGACTGAGAAATGTAATATCCTTTAACAGCATGAAACTTCAATTCCCAAGAAATAACTAAGAGGGCCCAAATCAAATATTTTAAAAGTATCCATAACTCTCCAAAAGGTATCCATTGAACTTCAATAATAACCATATTCTCTTAAGCATCAGTGGGTAGATATGCATTACCCTTCAAGGACATCCATATTGGGATAGTATTTGCAAGAAGTTTATTTAGAATGAATAAAAGATTGGAAGTGCCAATATCAGTATGAAACAACTGCGGATATGAAATGATTAGACTTTAGACATGCAGGAAAAAGAAAAGACTAGCACGATTCCATAAACTTCGCTTCCCACAGAACAACCTGATTGCACTCATATTCAATAATATCCAACAGAATAACCTGATTGCAAAATTTAACAAATGAAGCCACTGAATAGACACCTGCTCATTAATATACTCCAGCTTGACCACAGCATTAATCAATCACCTTCATCGTATAACAAATTATGAGCTATTCAAAATGGCAACGTATCATATGAGAACCAGATTCGTGTGAGAACTACGAGAACTCCAATCTGAGCCACATGATCTTGATCCAAGAGAGAGGTGGGAGGGGTAATTTGCAAAAGTATGATTAAGTAGACGGTGATTTTGCAAATCACCCCTCCCACCTGAATTCATGTGCCCTCTTGGATCAAGATCATGTGGCCTAGATTGGAATTCTCATAGTTCTCACACGAACCTGGTTCTCATAGGATATGCTCCCATTCAAAATTACATCATACAGATAGAGAGGAAAATCAACAAAAGAGATGCTAGAAGGTAACTTATATAAATTCAAATCAACAGGACATAAGCGAAATAAACCTGACATAGGCCTCCAAGTAGTAATTAGGAAGCACATAATCTGCATTGAAAAAAAGTAACTTTTACATAATCTGCATTTTCATTGCTAAAGATGACTAGAGTCATTACCTAAACACATTAATGCCACCCAAATTTATTAAAAACTGTTGGTAACCAACCCATTGGGACAAACCTATAATAGAATCAATAGATGTGCCAATCAACACAGATAAAAAAATAGAAAATAAAAATAGTAGTATAAGATACATACCTTAACGAGATGTTATTGTAACACCCTACTCTAAACAAAGCATATAACAAAAGAAATGCTTAAAGGACAACAAGAGAAGCCATCAACAGTACTCTGTTTAAGCATCACTCTATTGCAGCGTGTAACAAGGTGATCAGAGCTCCAAAGGTTCCAAGCATTGTTATTACAAACTCAAAATCTTAAAGATAGGAAAAACTAATGATCGAAGTTCAAAACATGAGTGCACGTGCAATTCAGCTACTCCCCATTCCCATCATGCTCGCTTTATTCATTTGCGCCTGGAAAGATGAAAGGGGTGAGATAAACTCAGCAAGCAACGGCTATGAATATACACATATCTCACACATGTTGTTTATTAGTTTAAAAAATGAATAATGAACAGCCAACATGAGAGGAAAAAAACAACAACCAAAGGTACACTTTTAATTAAACGATAAGATATGTATCAACCATCCATAATTCTCCAAATACAAGATATCACAATCTCCATGATAATTCAACATCCTCCGACGATTAAATGTATGCATGCCATGATGCAACTTCAGTGAGAGTTTTATGTTGGACGATGCCAACCTCTCATGCAACTCCATGTACCGGTACTAGTCATGCACGATGGCAATGACAGACCTTTAATCTTCAGATGAATTAATGCATATGTATGCATGTGAACGACAAGTATGCATAATACCGCTGATCGCAATCAGTACAAGACAAAATCATTGATGGAGTAATATAAACGGACATAGATAAAACTGATCCGAGTGTCAAGCATACGACATATTGAGTTTGACAATCAATCTTCATGCATCACTGATTAAAATCAAATAAACAATCATCAATCATCAATGGTTCAGCGAGAAGTAAAGCAATTTGATAGAATCTCTGTTGTGTTTGCCATTTTATTCAGAAAAGATGCAAAACATGCATATAGACATAGCGATGGCTGCTACATCCCCAACATTACTTGCCTCTTAACCGAAGGCGATGAAGAGAACTCGCCAAATCAAGGATTAGAAGTGCTACCACCTGATTCAACAGTAGTAATGGCATATTTAAAAATCACATCATCATATAAAAACTGAATGTAAAGCGTTCCTATGGTCGTTTGCAAAGAAAACCCAAAACAGCCCCGTTACGCCGAAAACTGTCTACACAGACCAGTCTGCTTATTATTTTCATGTCTATTTTTTGTAAAACGTATAAAAGGATAAATGAGCACTCTATGAGCATTTACAGAAAATTATCTACAAGATTGATGTTAAACTCAAAAATAAATTCTGACTGTAAGAGGTTTTAAACTGTCGCACAAAACAGGCATTCAGGTTTCTCGCTATTATGCAAACAGCAGATATTCAGAAAACCGTATCTCCAGCTTTACTGAACCAAATGAGGCGTTTAAACACTCTAAGGAAAGGTATTGAAACCGTCTACAACTTTAATATTCACATAATTTCCAGATTCTTACTCTACAACCCACGACTACTGAATCAATAGAAACTGCTCTGATAGGTAAAATACTGACGGCGACGGTTAGATGCACATGACTAACATAAACACAGGGTAAACAAGGTATTTAGATAGGGGATCAGTACCTACACACAGAGGTACGAGCACCATTGATCTTCTCCAACCAATGGCCAATCGCCTTGAGCTTCTGCTGCAGATCGGGGCGTTTTTCTTCATCCTACCCAGCAGAAGGGATCAGAGGCCAAAACAAACAGGGGACATGATGGAGATAGGAACGGCAAACCATTTTCTTACCGTGACTTGCTAGGAGATCAATGGCAGCAGGGATCGCTGTGCTCTATGGAGGAAGAAGTTGGAGAGGCGGCGCTCCTAACTTCGTCGTGTCAGGAACGATC
>LAPY01002140.1:12322-24582 GCA_000970635.1 Eragrostis tef | reverse complement strand
AGCAAATTATTTTATAAATTCATTTTTTATCACATAAAACAAATTTATTTTATTTTATAAAAACAAAAACTAGCAAAAATGCTTCATATCCTAAAATAGAAATTTTGGGGTGTGACAAAGACCACTCTGGTGTTTCACACTCCTAATCCAAAAATGAGAATTGTTTAGCCCCTTTCGCATCGAAACGTTTTGGAAATCAGTGTCTGTTGCAAGCGTTTCCGCCCTGAATTGGAAACATTCTGCGCATCCAAACGTCCCCCACACAAAAACGAGAACCGTTACGCCATGAAACATTTCAAAAAATGGGCGCCCATTTCGGCCTTGAATCGGAAACATCCAGTGCATCCAAACGTTCCCACGCCAAAAACGAGAACCGTTTCGCCCGCCACGAAACATTCCAGAAAATCAGCGTCTGTTTCGAGCGTTTCTGCCTTAAATTGGAAATGCCTCACACATCCAAATGCTGTCACACCAAAGACGAGAACCGTTTTGCCTGTTACGCTGGGAAACATTTCAGAAAATCGACGTTCATTTCGAGTGTTTCTGCCCTGAAATGGAAATGTCTCGCGCATCCAAACGCTCCCACGCCAAAAGCGAGAATTGTTCCGCCCGTTGCGTCACAAAACATTTTGGAAAATCAACGTCCGTTTTGAGCGTTTCTGCCCTGAATCGGAAACGTCTCGCGCATCCAAACGTTCCCATGCCAAAAACGAAAATCATTTCGCCCATCGCAAAACGTTTCGGAATATTGGCGTCCGTCTCACCGTTTTGGCCCTGAATCGTCTCGCGCATCCATCCGCACCCCGCATATTTTCTTATTATAATTTTGGTTCAAGCATTACTTGTTATATCGAAACTGGTAAGTTGGTACAACATGCATGTTTTTCGTACAAATTGGCAAGCATTCCCAAACAGCGGGAACACACGTGCCCATGCTACAATTCGCCAACCTAGCTAGATTTGCCTCACCCCACCGAAACGCCCAAGTTGTGTCAATCCCACTTCAACCTGATAGCAGTTGTTCCTCTTGCGGCTGCAGTGACTCTTGATCATCTTCATCACAGTAATCGCCATCATCAAACAGCGGAGGACGCTGGTCGTCCCCGAGCCCCGTCGCCACCAGCAGAACGAAATGCGTTGGCCCATGCAGGTTGGGCAGTTATTACGCCGAGCGCGTGGCGGCGGCCCTTGCGGTGGATCCGCCCGGCGCTGCGACGGACCACCAATAGGGGGCTGCTTCTCGTCCGCCCCCGGCATGGTAAAACCGGCCGGTTAGCAGTAGCAAGGCTGGTCCTGCTCCTCTTCCCACAGCGGATGCCGGCCTCGGGCGGTGGCCGGTGGCTGCGTGCGGCTCGCCGTCGCCGGAGGCACATGCACCGGCGGGTGGGTCGCGGACAACAAATTTTACTTGTCGGCCGGTTTCATAACACCGACAAGTAATCTTTCAAAGCCTGCTACAAGAAAGGTCCAGCAAAGCAGCAAAACAGAAAACACACACACACACACAAACAAGCAGTCTGATAGTCTCGTTTATGTGAAGGGAAAGCCAGTTAACGTTGCGGAAGACCACTCTGGCGTTTTCACACTCCTAACCCAAAAATGATCCGTTTAGCCCATTTTGCTGCGAAACGTTTCGGAAAATTATCATCCGTTTTGAGCGTTTTTGCCCGAATCGAAAACATCCAGCGCATCCAAATGCCCCCAAGCCAAAAACGAGAACCATTTCACCTGTTATGCCGTGAAACGTTTCTGAAAATAAGCATCCGTTTCAAGCGTTTCTACCTTGAATCGGAAATGTTCTGTGCATCCAAATGTGCCCATGCCAAAAAAGAGAACAGTTTCACCTACCGCTCAACATTTCGTAAATGTCGAGCGTTTCTGCCCTGAATCAGAAATGTCCCGCGCATCCAAACGCGCTCACACCAAAAACAAGGACCATTTCGCCCGTTATGCCGTGAAACAGTTCGGAAATCGGCAACCATTTTGAGCGTTTCTGCCGTGAATCGGAAACATCTCGCACATCCAAACGCTCCCTCGCCAAACGAAAATTGTTTTTGCTCCACCGCAAAACGTTTTCGAAAATCACCGTCCGTTTCGAGTGTTTCTGTCTTGAATCTGAAACATTCCGCACATCCAAACACAACCTAAATATCTTTTTTGTTATGGTTTAATCAGTACTTGTTGTATCAAAATTAGTATATTGGTTTGCCTTTTTATTCATGTGCGTTTATGGCCGTGTACGCGACCCCGCGCGCGTGTGTGTGTGGAGTGGAGTGGAGTGGGCTGCTCTCTGTTGGAGCTTGTCTCCAGGAACCGGAGCTGGCTGTGTCGACAGGAGAAGGAAGAGTAGTAGGGTTGAAAACGGAAGGGGATTGCTAAACTTTGCTCGGGCATTTTGGAGCCCTCTAGCACCCAAATTTTCTCCTCTCTCTCTTTTCCATCTCCGGCAAGCCAAGCTCATCTCCGGCGAGCGGGGTTGGGGTTGGGGGCCTCACCGGTGTCTGTCGGACCTAGAAGAGGGGGAGGCAGGCCAGCCCGGTGGTGGTGGCGGGAGAGACGGTGGAGGCGGAGGCGGCGGGGACGCCGCCGGAGCGGGCGGCAGGAGATGGCGGTTGGGCCAGGGAAGGGCGGGGGCGTGGATGACTATGACGGGGTGGGAGGTGGCCGGAGGGCGGTTGTCCTGTGGCGGCGCGTGGGGCGGCGAGGAGGACGATGCGAGGGACTGGAGGTTGAAGAAGCAGGAGGCTGGAGGAGGAAGATGACCCCTGAGCCGCACGATCTCCTCATCCGACGGTGCTAAATTCGGGTGCTGGGGAAGAGTGTTATATCCGGGTGACGTAAAGACAGCCCCAAACGGAAGGGTAATCTTCTGAATTGGCAATTCACATAGAAGTAAGCCTGCTACAAGAAAGGTCAAGCAAAGCAGCAAAACAGAAAACTCAAGAAAACAAAGCAAGCAGTCTGATATGCTCATTAGTGAAGGCAAAAGCCCGTTAACATTGCAGAAGACCACTCCGGTGTTTCACACTCCTAATCCAAAAACAAGAACCGTTTAGCCCATTTCGCCGCGAAACGTTTCGGAAATTAAATAAATGTAAGTTTCAAGTGTTTCTGCCCTGAATCGGAAACGTTCTACACATTCAAACGCCCCACACGCAAAAAACGAGAACCGTTTCGCCTGTTACGTCGTGAAACATTTCAAAAAATTGGCGTCCGTTTTGAGCGTTTCTGCTCTGAATCGGAAACATCCAACGCATTCAAACGTTCCCACGCCAAAAAACGAGAAACGTTTCGCCCGCCACAAAACATTCCGGAAAATCAGCGTCCGTTTTGAGCGTAACTGCCTTAAAATGGAAATGTCCCACGCATCCAAATGCTCTCACACCAAAGACGAGAACCGTTTTGCCCGTTATGCCGGGAAAGTTTCGGAAAATGGACGTTCGTTTCGAGCATTTCTGCACTGAATCGGAAATGTCTCGCGCATCCAAACGCTCCTACGCCAGAAACGAGAACTATATTGCCCACTCCGTCACAAAACGTTTTGGAAAATCAGTGTCCATTTTGAGCGTTTCTGTCCTGAATCGGAAACGTCTCTGCGCATCAAAACATTCCCATGCAAAAAACGAAAATCGTTTCGCCTGAATATCGGTGTCCGTTTTAGCGTTTCTGCCCTGAATCGGAAACGTCTCGCGCATCCAACCGCACCCTGCATATATTTTTATTATTATTATTTTGGTTCAAGCATTACTTGTTATATCGAAACTGGTAAGTCGGTACAACTTGCATGTTATTCGTACAAACTGGCAAGCATTCCCAAACAGCGGGAACACTTGTGCCCATGCTGCAATTCGCCAGCCTAGCTAGATTTGGTTCACCCCACCAAAACGCCCAAATTGTGTCAATCCCACTACAAGTCTACAACCTGCAGATAGCAGTTGTTCCTCGTGCGGCTGCAGTGACTCTTGATCATCGATCTTCATCAAGGTAATCGCCATCGTCAAACAGCGGAGGACGCTGGTCGTCCCTGAGCCCCGTCGCCACCAGCAGAACGTCGACATGCGTCGAGCCTGCAGCACGGGCACGACGCTCCGCCGACCATGCAGATTGGGCAGCTATTACGCCGAGCGCGTCGCGGCGGCAGCTTTTCCGGCCAGCGCTGCGTCGACGGACGGCCTATGGGAGGCTGGTTCTCGTCCGCCCCCGGCATGGCAAAACCGGCCGGCTGGCAGTAGCCAGGCTGGTCCCTCGGGCGGTGGCCGCCGGCGGCGTGCGGCTCGCCGTCGCCGGAGGCACCGGCGCCGGCGGGTGGGCCGCGGACAGCGCGTCGTAGGCGGCCTGGACGCGCTTGAACGCGGCGTCGGCCGCCGCGGAGACGGCGGCGCCGGTGAGCGGGTGCGGCAGGCCCAGCGCCGCGTACCAGTCGCGCGCCGCGAGCATGTCGTAGGCGGCCGCGGCCTGCGCGGCTCTTTGGAGCTCCGGCGAGAGGCCCAGCGCCAAGTGCGCCAGTCCCCTGGCGCCCGCGACGTCGCCGGCGCGGAAGCGCGTCTCGGCGCGCGCCAGCGCCGTCCGGGCCTGCTGCTGGTCGGCGGACTCTGCTGCCGCCATCGCTCACGCAGCGGACGAGGAGGGTGTGCTGAGTCCGAATTTATGGGACGTGATGTGATGATGACTGCCGTTACCTGTCCGGGTCGGATCCGGGGAACGCTCTCTCGTGTGTTTGAGTGCCGAATCGGAACGAATGCGCGGGAAACTACGCAAGGAACAACCTGGAACGCCTCAATGACACATTGACACGGATCAACAAACAGCTCTCCTCGCTGGAATCCCCAAGTTTCCCCCGCCACCGTCGGCTTCCGCCAACACCGTCGACCTCCTGTCCTCTGCTACTGGCGGCCGCGGTTGCTGCCGAGAACCCGAGGAAAAGTGGGGGGAAAGCGGCCGAGGCGCCGGCGACAACAAGCGAGGTGACCCGGGCTCGTCACGTTGCTCAGAGGCAGGTGGATCCTTGTGTTCGCGTAAGCAGAGCAGCCTCCTTGTTGTTGTTGGGTTACGATGGTAATCGTCTACTGAGGGCTCCCAAGTTTGCCAGGCTGAACTACATGGTCCGCAATTCCAAAAAGAAAAAAAACTACATGGTCCGGAGCTGGAAGCGCCGTGAGCACACAGTAGGCCACTGCTAGCTATGGCGTTTCCAGCAGCTCCGGCGCTCCTACATGGATTGCTGTGAGCACCTATTCAGATAACCCCGCAAAGATAGCAAAAAGATACGAGCGACTGGGACAATCAAGTAACTACATCCGACTGAATATTTTGCATATCACACATTATTTAAGATACGGAATGTGCAAACGATAAATATTAGACATGTAGGAGCATTGCAGTGCAAAATAGACAATGGCACACAAAACTTTCTAATCTTAGCAAGGAAATGATGCAAGGTGAAAGTAATAGGAAGCATACTGCGGTGAGGGGTACCTGAAGTCAGAACTGGCAAATGAAGCAGGAGAAATATGGGAATTAGCGAGGTGAGGAACTTTTGTCAAAGAGGCACCTCCAAATGATCATTTCCTATCATATTAAGTTATCAACAGATCTGTGAAGCTTCTTTCAGTCCCAAATCTAAACTTACAAGGCTTAGCGGACTTTCAATGGTATGACCGTATGACATATAGACTGATATTGAGCTTCTTTCAATACAATAGTTCTATACAATACAAGCTTCCCAAACATTTAAACAATGAATAACTAAATAAATTCAGGATCCAACCATCATTTTCAGATAACCAATTGTTCGAGAGAAAAAAAACACAAGTCTATAGAAAAAAAAGTTAGAAAAAAAAGTAGACGCTAGGATTGAAAAAAAAAACAGCAGAGTGGAAATAAAAGGTTCCCTGTAAACTCCAGAAAAGCAACCTAACTACCGAAAGAACAAAATAAGGTTCCCTGTAAATTTCATAATCTTGCCTGCCCTATTTAGTAAGGAAGCTAACTTTCACTTGCTCCATTCAACCACATTTAAGGAAATGAATGAAATGCCTAGTATAACATGTGTTTGGTATGATTCTAGATTCTCTTAGTCACATTTGGTATGGTTCCAGATTTTTCGAGGGTCAAAAATGTTTTAGTTTCAACTCAGAAACGCTTCTCAACTTGAAACGGAATTACTTTTGACATCATTTTGCTAAACGCAGAAACGCTTCTCAACTAGAAATAGAACTAGAATTGTATTATGGCCTCTTGTGTGACCCACATTTTTACTCCAGCTGAGATTTGCTTTTGAAAAAATATTCATAAATAGAGATTGTTTGATCATATTTTGTGATTAGCTATTAGTTCACATATATATAACAACGACGTACTGGGTATGATCTACCAGCGGTACATGATGTGAGTGACATCAGATAGCATTAGGATGTTCACTTAGAGTTTACAAAATATTAACTCTATTCCTTGTCCAAAAGAGTTGTGGTAAATCTGGCCAAAATAAGAAAGCCCCTATCATCATTTCCCAAAAGTCAGTGTTTTTGCAAAAGAGGTTAACTCCGAGCACTTATCGATAGTATACGTTCATACAGTGGAAAAGGAAGAGAACGCACATGTCCTATTTTACCTTTTTTTTGCTTCTTGGTCATCGACAGATCTTTATTTATATCAACATTTGACAATTTTTGTTTGTTATTTCGTGGTCTATGCCACACCCCAAAATTTCTATTTTGGGATGTGAATAATTTTTCCTAGCTTTAAACAAAATAAATTTGTTTTATGTGATGAAAAAAATGAATTATAACTTTTTAGAATAAGTTAAGGATTTTAAAGGTTGGATAAATCCTTGTTGAATCTCTCTAATTCTCAACACCTCCATATATTCTACGAATATATTTTGCTTTGTTCTGTTTCATCTCTCTCTTTCTTCATGCACATATCTGGTCATGAGGCTGTCTATATTCACCCCAGCAACACCATACATTCAAACAGGAAAGAATGTGCATTAAACGTCCTAATCAATACCATTTACTTCCTATTTTTCTATTTCCTTCCTTTGTCCCACCAACCCCAGCTCTCCCTACAAATACAGCCCCTCCCCACGCTCTTTCCACTCCCCGTAAAGCCTCCCACGCCGCCAGGCGGCCGCCATGCCCAACCGCTCTCACGTCCAGCCATGCTGCCGTCGATTGGCATCAGCGTTCCCGATGATACAGCCAACCAAATACCACCAAATTTGACCAGCAAGTGTGCCATGAGTTCCTCTACAACATAACCAAAGATGACGTTGAGGGGTGACCTGAATCGACGGGGATCTAAGTTGCAATGACGACTAGTCCCTGTTCTGGATCTGTCCAGCTCCCCTGACGGTAGTTCTATCCTTTTTCCCATCCAATTCCTTGTCTGTTCTGTTGAATAATTACAGGCTGATGTGTTCCAGCAAGTCTACTACACTTTCCCCGAAGGATTCACCAAGATCGTTTGGGAAACACCACTCTCAACTATCGCAGAACAACCTCATCACGATCCGACCAATCGATCTCCTTTTCAGGTGATCCCATAGACAAATCATGATGTCTCTGTTGTGTTCCACACCCTTAGCCACATTACTGTGAAATCCTTGTCTTGCAAAGTGTAGCCAATCGATGGGAACAAGCAATTCTTTCATTGTCTGTACACAACCTTTTTGTACAGTTTTCAGAAAAAAACCTTGTCAATTGAATTGATCATATCTTTTTGTTTGTAACTCCGATCTAGGTGATTCTTATGCCTAAATCTTTGTCTCATTGTAATCTATCCAACCATAGTGTTCTTATGACATGATTATGATTTTTGGTGTGCTGTATTTAATTGTCTGTGCTTTTGTTTTGTCGTTAGTTCTTGCGATTAGATGATGACGTGAAGCGGTACGAGAATGTGAACAACAATAGTCCAAGACCACTGAGCAACAATATTGAAACATGCAAGTGTCTTTGAACATCTTACTCCTATTACTGTAGTTGGTAGTACATTCTTTGGATGCATGCTTGTCTAAATTTAAATTCTATGCTACGATTTACTAGATATCTCCACATTATTCCTTATCGCTTGTTGGGTAGTGTCTATGTTTTGGTTAGTTGATGCTTAGACCTGCTGTATGTTGGGATGGAAAGTTGTCTTAATCTTGACTAATGACATATGAAACCAAAATGGGATGGTAATGGTTAGAGACATGGTGATTAGGAATCTAGGCAGGACGGTTGGTTTGGTATGGTGCCGGCGTGCACGAGATTATGGTTTGTGCTAGTTTCCTGCTTAGATTCTAAAGATCGGTTCATGTAACATGTAACCCGGCATATCCGCGCCATCACAAGACTGCGATGGGAGCAGCTTGGCCAATTAATTATATGTCTTCTTACTTTGTGTGCACCATTCGGATGTTTTGTGGCGGCAGAGAGGGCTTCTGCAGCGGAGGTAAAATAAACTCCAATATTCTGTTAGCGGTGGAACCTTAGCGGGTGCATACAGATTTTGAGGCGCTTTGTAAAGGCCTTGTAATGATCTCGTGGCCGCACACCATAGGAAGTGTGCAGTGGCATAATGGAGGTTTTAATCACTGACAGGTAACGAAATCACGACTTGTGAGTAAAGTGGTGCAACCTCTGCAGAGTGTAAAACTGTCTTGACAGCCGTGCTCATGGTCACGAGCAAGCATGGACTTATTCATGATTAGTTGATGGTGGCTTGGTTGGTTGGTTGTCGGGTGGTGAGAACCTGATGAGTTGGTAGCCAGATGGTGAGAACCTGGTGAGCTGTTGTATGTCGGTCTTGGGAGTATTCATCATACTTAGTAAATAGGATGCTTTTGATATAGGAGTTTATATTAGGATTGCATAGATGCAATTATTTAGTTAAGCCTTTCTTGATCTAGCATTGCCTGTCATACTTTTCCCCACTGGCTGAGTACGATATGTACTCATGCGCTTGTTTTTCCATATATTGTTGTTGCTTAGTAAAGAAGCCAAATACTACATTGAAGATGGTGCATAGAAGGTCGCGTTGCCGTCGGTCGATTGACTGTGGAGCGCCCCGGAGCTTTCTTTCGCTATTGTGTTTAAAACTCTGGTTCGTTTTATTTATGTTGTTTTATTCGCTATAGAACTGTATCACTACTTATGTCGCTACATGTATGACAAAATTGATCCTGGCATACATGTAGAATGCATTCGATTTATATATATAAAAATTGGGTGTGACAGTCTAGCCATTTCTAATGTATATGGTACAGTTAAACTGTGTTAGCTGTATCACATACAATGGTTAAGAAAAAAATAAACTACAAGAACACTATCTGATTGTAATTTGCACCTAATATCTTGAGTCCATTAAAACGTTTCAGAAGCAAAAGCTTTGTGTATGCTTGTCAGTGACATAGGAAAAAGAGGGAGTAACTATACCCGGGAGTAGAATGGATTTTCTCTCTCTCTATATATATACACATACTATACTATACTATACTATACTATACTATACTATACTATACTATACTATACTATACTATACTATACTATACTATACTATACTATACTATACTATACTATACTATACTATACTATACTATACTATACTATACTATACTATACTATACTATACTATACTATACTATACTATACTATACTATACTATACTATACTATACTATACTATACTATACTATACTATACTATACTATACTATACTATACTATACTATACTATACTATACTATACTATACTATACTATACTATACTATACTATACTATACTATACTATACTATACTATACTATACTATACTATACTATACTATACTATACTATACTATACTATACTATACTATACTATACTATACTATACTATACTATACTATACTATACTATACTATACTATACTATACTATACTATACTATACTATACTATACTATACTATACTATACTATACTATACTATACTATACTATACTATACTATACTATACTATACTATACTATACTATACTATACTATACTATACTATACTATACTATACTATACTATACTATACTATACTATACTATACTATACTATACTATACTATACTATACTATACTATATATTACAAAGTATTACAAATCAATATATTAGATCTGAGCTCTTAAATGGATTAAAGAAGGAGAAAAAACATAGGAAGAAATATATAGACTATCAAGATGGTACAATGAAGCAACAGTCAGCTGCTATTTTATATGTATATCTAACACATGATCAACAATAATAAAATTTATGGGCATAATGTAGTTACCTTGGCAACAATGTAGTTAGGGAGGTGCAACAGTCTGGTGATGAAGATGTTTGAGTATGTGATTGATGATCTTGATTACATGCAAAGATTTGTTTCATTTCAGTATATGTCAAGGGCTTCTAGTACTCTATTGGTTGAAAGGTGTTTGTATCATCAAGAGAGCAAAGAATTCAATATGTGTTTTCTATATGTTTACTTTTGTTCAAAGAAATGCGATGACGCGTCTCTTGAAGTTACAATACTACTGAAATAGTTGTCATGCATAACTTTCTATGCCACATCGTGCAGGCTCGGTTTTGACAGTAAAAAAACATGTAGTCTCTGTAGTCCAGTTAATTAATTCTTCTAACCCAGATGTATTTTATGTTCAATTGTGCAATACTGATGTCTGATCTGATCCAGTTCAAAATGCATGTCCCTAGCTAATCCGTAGATATGCACATGTGACGCAGAAGAGACCTGCATCCAGTTCTCAGTCAGAAACAACAATAGGCTACATTACGGAGATTAGGGATAGTTTATTATCTGGCTAAGTACACGGCCCGCCGGCTCATGGGTGCCCGTGGCCACTATGCACCAGTGCGAATTAGGGAAGGATTGCAAAGCTCATAGCGACGGGATTACCAAAGATTAAAGAAGAAAAAACTCAAAGATTTGGATTCATTAAAGAAAACAGTAAACAGATTCTAAGTGACGTAATTTTGATCTTTTTTCAGTCTTGATCTTGGCCGGCGGACAAGAGCTTCGTAACGGTGGGGAAAAGTTCTAAAGTTTTACCTGGTCCCAGAAAAAAGAAGTTCTACCTTTCTGGGTGGAAAAGTCTTTTAGATGAGATATTACTCTTTGTGGGCGAGGCGGTGTGTAACGTCCTAAAAAAAAAAAAAGCCTAGCTGGTCTCTTTAGGGCCCATCTAGAACCCAGGTCGTGGCCCAACGGTGTCTAATTCCAACCCTAACCAGTAACCAGCGCTAGTTGCGCTCCCTCCTTTCGATCTCCTCTCCGCTCGTTTTCGCATCGTAGAAGCAGAGGCGGCGCTGCTCCCGTCGTTCTCGCCTCTGCAGGTCAGCTTTCATGGAGGGCCTAGCTAGCTGATCGGTTCTCTTTGCCTTAGGGAAAACGAGTTCCTGACTGTTCCTTTTTCCTTCCTTGCTGCAACAGTTGGGTCGGCAGGTCGAGAGGGGAAAGGCGGTGAAGGTTTGAGGCCATAGGTAATTAACCTGTAGACGTTTTTCCGTCGTCAGGAGAGGTAGTCGATGTGCAGTTCTGTTCCTTTTCGTTCTCTGTGCAACAGTAGATTCGATCCAGTTTTTGGAGACCTTAACGTCCGATTTTGAAAATCTGGTTATAAAAAAAGTTGTAGAGCTTTCGTAGATATTTCCAGCGAGTATTTATACGTAAATATGTTGAGTATAACAGCAGTTACGAAGCTTTGAATTTTCAGTCGTATTCTGAAATTCTCTGAAACTGTACAGTTTCAGTGATAGCATACAACTTTTAGAGTTGATTTCAAGGGCCTTAGAGTCGTAATTTCTCTGGCGTGTGAACTGAGTTTTTGTAGTGCTTTGTATACTCTTTCCAAAGTACTCTGAAAATGAATGCTTATTGTGGGAGCTATGGATTTTTAAAGTTGGCACTGGTTCTGTCTGTATAATTTCAGTTACCAGGTTCAGTCTTGGAAGCTGTTTTCATTGGTCTTTGATGTGAACTAGAGTCCCGATCTTTCGAAAGGTTCAGATAAACAACGACTTGGCGGAGACTTGACACACGTCAATCCGGTTTCCGAACAACACGTTCCGAACCCGCAATCGCAGCACCATTTCTCCTCTGGTTATCAACCGTGCAAGCACGATTGACCTCGCCCAGAAGACTAATCCCTGCCTGTGAATCGAAGAACACAAGAACAAGAAAGAATGCAACCAAATTGCAGATATATGATTAAACTCACAAGTTGGGGTCTCACAAACCGATGAACGGCGAAACTGT
>LAPY01002140.1:0-11544 GCA_000970635.1 Eragrostis tef | reverse complement strand
AACGGCGAAACTGTTCTTGACAGAATAATCTAAGAAAAACCCAACCCTAACTTGGATGGCGGCGGCTACTAATAAAGACTTGGGGACACGCAAGTCTCCCTGGACGCGCCCTTAGTGGGCTCACATGAGATACACGGCCCAAAGGCCAAAACGGTGGCGCAACACCGAGACATATTCTAGATGTCAACTTGTTTTGACGATTCTCGATGGCTCCGGACGAATCTTGACACGCGACTAGAGCCATTGGAAAGGTTATGAAATTATCTTTCTGTCCATGTAGAACGTCCAAAACAGAGCCCGTATGCGACCTAGGCTACCGTTTTAGTGCGGATTGCTTCTGGACTCTGAAACGGACTTAAAGCCGACTTGGATTGGGCCTCCAACTTGGCCTGGACACCTTTGCTGGCCCTCCACGCCTCTAAGCACCTCTCCAGCTATCTCCTCATCATCTCCATGGTTCCTAACAATAATTAAATCATTAGGTAGCACTTTATTCTCAAAACCATATAAGGAAGACATTATTTGGAACGAGCTCACCCCTAAATTCAATCGTCGCGCATGAGCTCTAGTGATTGGAATTTGCATGAACAGCGGAGGAGTGTTGGATGTATCCGAAGGAGTGATGTCCTCACCATCCTCTCCTTCTTGAAAGCAAACCGTCCTTGGTTTGACCGTACTTGTAGAGGATGTTGTTGGTAACAACCACTAATGTCTCCCTTCTTTGAAGATAATCTGTTTCATGACAACAAAACTAGAGGAACTGGATGTGATATGATTAGTGTTATTGAAGCCCTCTAATTGATCACATTGTTGTCCATGCAGAGAAGATTTCATTTTTGAACAAATATAAACTCGATGAAGCATATATTCTCCTTTACAATTATATTTACTAATGAAGTGATATGTATTCTTAGTTAAGCATGGAAACTCAAAATTTGCAAAAAGGCTCTTCTCTAAACAACTTAGTTTACAGAGAATGTCAAATTCGATATAACCCAAAGTATTTAGAGAAGACAACAATTTCATCTCATCATTTTCACAGGTAACAGAAATCAAATGTTTAATTTTAGTACAAGTAGATGAATCAAGAAAAGAAATATTGTTCCCATTCATTAGTTGTGGCAAAGGTATAAGTGAAGCATCAACACACAACTCCTCTTTATCACAAGGACCAGCAGGCCAATCAACTTGTGACAAAGGTAAATCAAAGCAAGGTTTCACTAGACGTTGCTCTATATTAGCATGATTAGTGGAGAAACTCAGCACATTAATAGAGTTCTCACCTTCCGTCTGTGTAGCACTATAGGTATTACCGTTGACCTCAAATTCAGAAGGGATAGTAGGTGCATGATTAACTAATCCTTTTGAACTTTCATATGAGGCTGTGAGCACCTCATTTTCTTTCGCATCATCTTCTTCTTTTTTTATGTTCATGCTGCAAAATATTAGTTCCAATAGGAGGAAAAGAAAGATGTTTCTCTTGTAACAATTCAGATTTAGATGAAAATGTTGCATCATATAAATCAGCCCATTCTTTCCTAAAAGGTCCATTCTTTCTTCTTTCAAATCTTTCTTGATCAGCTTCTAAAATTTCAGCAGCAGTCAATGGTGTAAGATTAATTTTGTTGCCTTTGTATTTAAATGAATATCTATTGGAAATTTTATTGTGCAAAACATTATTCCTATAAATCTAAGGTTTACCTAACATCAAATGACATGCTTGCATAGGTACTACATCAAATTATGCACTATCCTTGTAAGAACCAATAAAAAATTCAATGCGAGCAATTTGAGTTGCCTTTATCGTATTACAAGAATTTACCTATCGGATGTGGTATGGGCATGGGTGCCGCCATGTGGTCAAGCCAATCTTTTCAACCAACTTAGAACTGTTCATCACAACAAAGTAAGTCTGGAACAAATTGTTCAACTGATTTTGCTCCGCCTTCTCCATTTGAGAACTCAGCACTTGTTGTGCTAGAGAACGCAACAACTCATCAAATTTAGTGGTGTAACCTGTCATTGTTAGTAGAAAACAAGAAAAAAATACAAAAGTATGTTTTCCTATCACTACAAAATTCTGAATTCGAAGTTTGCTAATCCTTGCTACTCATGTATTTGCCTACCAGGCTCCACATATATACTTTGAACAACACAAATTTTTGACCATCGGATCACTCTCCAGGTATCCTTTGCTTTGCTAGTAAGAATCTTGTAAGAGCTTGGTAAGATGCTTCCAATTGCTTATTCTTTTGTGCGGCTTCTATGTTTGCCCTTGCCTTTTTCTCTCTTTTTTTTTCAGAAGTGCCGCGGATAAAGAATAACCTCAAACACAATGCATTTCTACAAAACAAGTTGTCTGTAGAACTACAAAAAATCTGTGGAAGCCACGTTACAGTAGCTAGCCAAGATATAAGTCAACAAGTTCGCACAAAGGGATGAAAGGATTCACTATCCAAGATATAAGTGAAGCTCTGGATGTTTTATACGCAAAGATGAAAGGATGAACCTGAGATGCGCAGGTGCGTAGCAAAGTTTTGTGCAGCAATCAATACTTAACAACAGGAATACGCGCACCAATTTCAAAGCAACAAGATGCGCTGGACATAAAAGTGGCGCAGATGATATGGCTATTAGAACCAGCTCGACCTCTATTCTTTTTCTTCTCCGGCAGTTGGTTGTGGAAGCCTGATTTTACTTCCCTTGTTTATGTTCTAGCGTGACAACAGGAAATAGAAGATCTCTTCAATCTCTAGGCCACAAACAGGATCAAAGGATTAGCAATCTCTTTTTAATTTAACTAGCACACAAGATAAAAGGATCACAATGGGATCTCGCACGCTACAAGACAGAACACCACACTGCCCAAGAATATGACACAAACAGGAGCGACTGGACATATGAAAATCCCACGCTAGGATAAACGACACGAACTCGACCAGCAACACGACAGCGGCGATGGACTCAAACTCAACAAAGTAAATAGTAAATCTGAAAATGAATTGCAGTGGCACAATGGGTGATAGGACAGCGGAAGACGAACAAGTAAATATTTTTGTAAGGCAATTTTCTGGACTCTAGAATGGAGGCAAAATCAAACTAATTCAACTAGCGTAAGGGCGAACATGATGGCGCACCTGAAGCTTTAATTACCACTTGATGTGAACTAGGGTCCCGATCTTCTAAAAGGTTCAGATAAACAACGATTTAGCGGAGAGTTGACACACGTCAATCTGGCTTCTGAACAACACGTTCCGAACCCCGCTATCGCAGCACCACTTCTCCTCTGGTTATCAACCGTGCAAGCACGATTGACCTCGCCCAAAAGGCTATCCATGCCTGCGAATGGAAGAAAACAAGCAAGAACAAGAAAGAATGCAACTAAATTGCAGATATATGATTAAACTCACAAGTCGGGGTCTCACAAACCGATAAACGGCGAAACTATTCTTGACAAAATAATCTAAGCGAAACCCAACCCTAACTTGGGTAGCGGTGGCTACTAATAAATACTTGGGACGTGCAAGTCCCCCTAGACGCGGCCTTAGTGGGCTGACACGAGATACACAGCCCCAAAGCCAAAACGGTGGCACAACACCGAGACAGGTTCTGGACGTTAACTTGTTTTGACGATTCTTGATGAATCCGGATGAATCTTGACATGCCACAAGAGCCATTCGAAAGGTTATGAAATTATCTTTCTGTCCATATGTAGAACGTCTAAAACGGAGCCCGTATGCGACCTGGGCGACCGTTTTAGTGCGGAGCGCTCCTGGACTCTGAAACGGACTCGAAGTCGACTTGGATTGGGCCTCCAACTTGGCCTGGACGCCTTTGCTGGCCCTCCAAGCCTCTAAGCACCTCTCCAGATATCTCCTCATCATCTCCATGGTTCCTAACAATAATTAAATCATTAGATAGTATTTTATTCTCAAAAACATATAAGGAAGACATTATTTGGAACGAGCTCACCCGTGAATTCAATTGTCGCGCATGAGCTCTAGTGATTGGACTTTGCATGAACAGCGGAGGAGTGTTAGATGTATCCAAAGGAGTGATGTCCTCATCAGTCTTAGAGGCCGATTTCTTTGGGGTGCAAACTAAGTTTCTGTAGTTCTTTGAATGATCTTTCAATAGAGTGCTTGCACTCTGCTTTTAGCCAAGTGGTTTGGGAGTTATGGTGTTTCAAAGTCAGCAGGCTCACACTGTCGACAGATTATATCTGTCAACTTGTGTGTGAGATTCAGTTTAGTAAACGTCGAAATTTAATTATGTGCTGAATACAAAAGTTGTAGCACTTCTTCTATGGTTTCCAAATATGTATTTATTTGCTACACTTTTTATTGTAGGATAAAAGATACAAAATTGAGAAGGGGTACTGCATGTATTGGAAAATTGCTTGTGTGCAGTTTCTTTATTTGAGGGTGGGTTTCCGACGTAGGACGTTTTAAATTCAGTAATTATGCTTTGCTTTGAGTTATGTACTGAGATGTGAATGTGGATAGGTGGTGCTCCTCAAAATCGCACTTGAAGCTTGTCGGTTGCCATCGTCGGAGGCAAGTAAATGTAGCGGTGGTTTGGCTATGGTTTTGATTTGTTATTTTCATCACCTACATCTTAATATTCAGAATCATAACCACTTAAATGCTAATCTGGAATTTATGATAGTTATCCCCTTAAGCATGATTAATGGAGACCTTATGTCTATTTATGATGTTGCTATTATTCTGGGATGTTATTGGAAGCTATTGGAATATTTTTGATGGATTATTTTGGAGTATTGCGGCATGCCATGTGCAGTGCAGCATTGATATGCATTGGAAGTGATGTCGTTGACCTATGGTCACGACCGTACCAGTACAACATCGTGGGATGCAGCTCCATACCTTGTTGGGTATGCAGGCAGAAGTCATTTGTATTGCATTTATATGCACCCATTGAAGTTAATAACATATACATGTTACTGTGGAGAAGCTATTTTTTTTAGTTCTTGGAGGTCTATATTACCTTTATATTGTTGTCTTCATATGTGTGGATTGCCTCAAACCGTTGTTTAATTCAACTTGTGGTTTAAATAGCTTATCAAAACAATTTTCTTGATGAGATGTTTCATCTCACTCTTACTTAGATCTTTCCAGGTACTTGATGAGTGGCATGGCCGGATGAGGAGTAGCTGCACGTCTTTTCACTTCACAATAATTATTTTAGCTATACATCTTTTTAGTAACAAACAATGTTTGGTTCTTAAGTGTCGAAGTCTATTTTTTGAGATGTGGAGTGGTGGTTAATTTAAAGCCTTTATTCATTCATTTTGGTTCAGGTTATTTGATTCCTAGTGTGATGCCTTAATCATCTATATTTTTATCTATGTTTTGCTTCCGCGTTGCTTATATTTGCAAAGGAGATGCTGTCAAATTTTTTATATTTTCAGTAATAGGCTGTTGTGATGGTTTTATTATCATCCCGGGTTGAAGGTGGATTCCGGGGTGTTACACGGTGGAAGAACCAAAAGATGTTTCGTGCGACCGTTGCTTTTGTTTAGCATAAGGGCTGCATGCAAGTTTCCAGGATGGTGGAAGGATCGAGAATGGAATTTGTTTATCTGCGAGGGCCCAACAGGAAGTTTCTAGGAGAGATGGAAGGACCTGAAATCATTCACTGTTTCTAGAAGGGTCTAGTCGTATTGTATCCAGAGCGGATCGAACGATTCTTGTTCATCAGCAGTGGATCCAACGGTTGAAAAAAAATGGATCACGTGGCGTGGTTATTTTGCAAGAAAACACACGCGTTTTAGAAGAATAAAGATTACTTTTGATATCATTTTGCTAACTGTCTTGTTTCAGCTTCAACAAAAAGAAGGATGATCAAAATGGCTTATTTACCCATGGTCGGACTATATGTTTCTGCCACACTGACTTTTTGCAACATTTCATTGTTATTATAATTACAATGTAGTACATACTTCAAGTATATGCTAATGCTCCAAAGCAAATTATGTCTTGTAACCCAAAAAAATGCCATAGAAAATAGAATTCAACACTCTTATGTGTAACAAAATTGAGTACACCTAATAATTTAACAACAGAACCAAGTGCCACCATATACGCCTAGAAAATTTGCAGATAAAGGGTTCGTTCGGTTACACAAGAACTAATCCTTAACGGAACTTTATCCTGGGAGTGGATCGAGTGAATCCTGTCCCATCACTTGATTCGTGAGCATCTTTTATTCCGCTTCACTTTTCCGTTCCATGTCACCGCCAAGCTGTTCGGCAGGGCAGGATTTCTTCCCCCAACAGGAACCATTGTTGTGTACTTGCAGTACTTGATTCCATCAGTATTCGACATGATAACTACAGGTGCAGAAATAAAACAAGGCAATTTGACGAGCTGCTACAGGCCATTGTTGACATTTGTTAAGTCACACCAAATAAATTACCTCTGACAGGGTTGTCAGAAATGTTCTATAGATGTGCCTTAGTGTTTAGTAGGTAAATCCGGAAGCGCATGGAGAATACCGTTGTAGCATTTCACCAATGGATTACTTCAATGGCTGTCATTTGTAGTTCTCCCAAAGGTGGCGACGGTTTGCGAGATATCATGTTTACAATCATATAACTAATAATGTACCAAGGTCTAAACATGGGTAAAGATAATATATACAAAGATAGTGTGACACAGAAGACAATCCAATCTAACACTTATACAAAGCCCAGGTTAAGTGGGGTTAAGAAGGGTCGAGCTGCGTCCCTATATACTTCATATATTCCTGCCTACGCATCACATACAAGTCTATGTTCTATGTCAACCTGGAATAGAGAGGATTAAACACAACAGGGCTGTCACCACCTACCGGCAACCCTTCCACTAGAACATGTGACACTAGGGCTATTAGGTCCCTTTGCCAGTCCCAGGGTCATGTGACAACAGGACAATTAAGTCCTCATCGCTAGACCACTTCTTATTCATAGGAACAACCAAACACTCAAAGCTATTCACCAATCTAAGCACCACGCTTACATTGCTAAACAGTGCTCTCAATTCCCATGGGACTCTGACCCTTCGGATCATCAAGTCGAGAACAAGAGTACACTCGACCCGACAGATCAACAGATCAAGTGCTATAAAACGCATAACTCTGACCCTACGGATCATCGAGTCAAGGGACGAGACATGCGTAACCTTAACCCTACGGATTAACATGTTACAATTTATATCACACATAACATTAACCCTACGGATTAACATGTCATGGGCCCGAGCATGTCTAACCACTTTATGCGATGAAGGAGTGCAAGAACATAGATACACTAGGAAAGATAAGTAAAGCAATAAAGCGACCAATCATGACTAGGCAATGATCACATAGAAAGCATATGACCATCACACTAGTACAATCATAAGTCATAAGGAATAAAGAAGATAATTCTATTGATGAAGGACAAGAGTCTTACAAGAGGGGGGGTCAAGTAAATCTATTCCAAAACTCTCCAAGACTAGGTCAAGGACCTCTAGTCAGCTCTCTCCTCCCCTACACTCCACTATGGCCTAAGGACTAAGTCTAGTGGTAGAAAATGGACTCCTCTTGGTGTGTGTCCTCCTCCAAGCAGTGTGCACCCTTTTATAGAGTGCATGAGGTGGTTGAGGGGGTCGGCCGACCTATCCAGGGACGTCGGCCAACCTGTCAGGGGTCGCCCGACCCTTGATCAGGGTTGGTGCTTCCTCCAACGGTCCAGATCAACTCCTGGTGGCGGTAGAGAGGCGGTTGAGGAGGTCGGTTGGTCAGGAAATCCTCCGAAGCGTTGTATTGAGGCGGTGGAACTTGGATGGCTTGATGGAAAGCTGAGGTGGACGTCGGGCGATGTGAATGATACATCGCCACATCGGCCGACCCTGGATAGGCCATTTGACCAGATCAGGGTCGCCCGACCTGACTTGTATCAGCAGCACTTCCTTCGGTTGCCATAACTTCTTCATCCGAAATCCAAATTGGGTGAACCGTATGTCCGATTTGATCGTATCAATGAGGGCTTCAACACGGTGAGCCCAATTATGGGACTTAACCTCATCTTCTAGTTGGTTTGTGTCATTGTTTGCTATGGTTCGGTGATCTTTGTTTAGGACTGGGCGACGTAAGGGCGGTCACATCACCCGGTGCTTCCCTTGTCCAATTTCTTCACTTCTTTAGTTCATATGGCCGTGGTGACTTTGCGGAACATGTTAGATGAATTCCAAGGCCATTGAACATCATTTGGTACTTGGTGACCGTCAGATGATCACGTCACCCGGCTCTTCTAATGTTGTTTTCCTCAACCCTCTTCTTCGTATGGTCGTGTTGTGATTGTGTAGCACATTTCCTTAGTCACCTGACCATTTGGCCTTGATTTGGATCGAGTGACGTACCAATGTGTACATTGTTCGAGCCTCGACCAACCAACTTGGCTTCGTAACTTGTGTCCACTCTCCATGATGTTGGGGTTTCACCATTTCTTTCTTAAAATCACGCCATATTGCCTTGAACCCTGCAAAAAAATGACGGATACACAACTCGTGGAACTAGATTAGTAAATAAACAAAATATGCCTATGTCCTTGCATTCATACCTTTTTATTACCGGATTTAGGTCGAAAATATTGGCGTTTAGCGATGCCAACAACAATCTAGACACAATAAACAAGTCCTACTTGAACATATGCAATCTCCAAACAATGCAAAGAGAAAACAAACAAAACACACATAGGCGATATGCAACATACAGTAATTAAGATAAGATCCCATATGCAATCTCCCAAATACGTTGGTCATATTCCATACATTAAAAAACAAAAGAAATTGAACCATAATTCACATAGTGCCCAAAGAAACACAATTAGAGCTGAATGTATCAACTTTGGTAGTAGCCAAAGTCTGTTTCCTTGGCACCGTCTCTTTAACAGCATTAACAACATTAGTACAATCTCATACGCTCCGCATTATTTAGTTAAGTACAAGAAAGTTTTGTGTGCCTCTGATAACATGGCAAAGCTAATGATATAAGGAGATTAGCCTGATTGTCAATATAGGAGCTAAGACTAGTAAACAAGCCAATCCATCAAATGCCTTTGGACTTCCTCACGCCTGCACCTCACCACTTAATTAGATCCATGTCTGCAAATAATTATAAAAATGCGGTCAGCAGGTCGTTTGTGAGAAGGTGATATGCACAAGTAAATAAACATCAAGTACTTATAGACAGTACTAGTTTTTACGCTCTTCTCTTAACTGAACAAAGAACTTATATACAGTCACATGCACCAATGACAGATATTTGAATGCCAATATTTTTTGGAATGAAATGCTAATCAAGTCATTAATTGTAGCACTCAGAAAAATATGCAAAGCAATAAGATAATGTGCAACTTATACCTGCTATGCCATTTAGGACCTTAGCCAAATCAGAGCAGCTTCTTCATCCTCGCTGCATGCACTTAGAAAGATCTCCCTGTTTATGTTACTCTTGAAGACAGCGTAAGCTTTTGCTTTCTCTGCTATTGTCACAAGCATTATATTCAGAACTGAAAAACATTTTTGGACTGAGTAATCGGGAGCTCGAGTTAGGGCTTGCTCTCTTTCTCTCGCTTCATCCTCAGCCTGCTTTGTCCTCATTTCCCAATACTTCTCCATCATACCTTCGATGTTTGCTGTTGACCTCTTTGGCCTCTTGGGTTCCTTTTCTTCTTTGTTTCTTGGTACCTCGGGGAGTCCCGATCACGTAAGCATGACAGGGCGGAAGCAATCCGCACCAAAATAAAAATACTCATAAAAAAGCGAATCACAACCGAGAATGGGTCGAGTAAGGGCAATAGAGCAAAAGGTACACGGGGTAGATGAGGACTGCCCAACCCACGTCGACTTACTCGATCGCGATCGGCATCACCGGGGAAGACCGATCACGTAAGCACGACGGGCCGGAAGCAATCCGCATCAAAATCAAAATACTCATCAAAAACCAAATCACAACCGAGAACGGGTCGAGTAAGGGCGGTAGGGCAAAAGGTACGGGAGGTAGATGAGGAGTGCACAACCCACGTCGACTTACTCGTTCACAACCGACACCACCGGGGAAGACCGATCGCGTAAGCACAACGAGCCGGAAGCAATCCGCATCAAAATCAAAATACTCATCAAAAACCAAATCACAACCGAGAACGGGTCGAGTAAGGGCGGTAGGGCAAAAGGTACGGGGGGTAGATGAGGAGTGCACAACCCACGTCGACTTACTCGGCCGCGACCGACATCACCGGGGAAGACCGATCGTGTAAGCACGACGGGGCAGAAGCAACCCGCATCAAAATAAAAATACTCATCGAAAACCAAATCACAACCGAGAACGGGTCGAGTAAGGGCGGTAGGGCAAAAGGTACGGGAGGTAGATGAGGAGTGCACAACCCACGTCGACTTACTCGTTCACAACCGACACCACCGGGGAAGACCGATCGCGTAAGCACAACGAGCCGGAAGCAATCCGCATCAAAATCAAAATACTCATCAAAAACCAAATCACAACCGAGAACGGGTCGAGTAAGGGCGGTAGGGCAAAAGGTACGGGAGGTAGATGAGGAGTGCACAACCCACGTCGACTTACTCGTTCACAACCGACACCACCGGGGAAGACCGATCGCGTAAGCACAACGAGCCGGAAGCAATCCGCATCAAAATCAAAATACTCATCAAAAACCAAATCACAACCGAGAACGGGTCGAGTAAGGGCGGTAGGGCAAAAGGTACGGGGGGTAGATGAGGAGTGCACAACCCACGTCGACTTACTCGTTCACAACCGACACCACCGGGGAAGACCGATCGCGTAAGCACAACGAGCCGGAAGCAATCCGCATCAAAATCAAAATACTCATCAAAAACCAAATCACAACCGAGAACGGGTCGAGTAAGGGCGGTAGGGCAAAAGGTACGGGGGGTAGATGAGGAGTGCACAACCCACGTCGACTTACTCGGCCGCGACCGACACCACCAGGGAAGACCGATCGCGTAAGCACGATGGGGCGGAAGCAACCCGCATCAAAATCAAAATACTCAACGAAAACCGAATCACAACCGAGAACGGGTAGAGTAAGGGCGGTAGGGCAAAAGGTACGGGGGGTAGATGAGGAGTGCACAACCCACGTCGACTTACTCGGCCGCGACCGACACCACCGGGGAAGACTGATCGCGTAAGCACGACGGAGCGCAAGCAACCCGCATCGAAATCAAAATACTCGTCGAAAACCGAATCACAACCGAGAACGGGTCGAGTAAGGGTGGTAGGGCAAAAGGTATGGGGGGTAGATGAGGAGTGCACAACCCACGTCGACTTACTCGGCCGCGATCGACACCACCGGGGAAGACCGATCGCGTAAGCACGACGGGGCTCAAGCAATCCACATCAAAATCAAAATACTCATCAAAAACCGAATCACAACCGAGAACGGGTCGAGTAAGGGCGGTAGGGCAAAAGGTACAGGGGGCACATGAGGAGTGCACAACCCACGTCGACTTACTCGGCCGCGAC
>LAPY01002139.1:82467-93837 GCA_000970635.1 Eragrostis tef | reverse complement strand
CGGCGCGCGACGGCGCCTCCGCGGGCAGGCTGTGGCGGAGGAAGCCGGGGGTCACGCTCGGGTGAACCGGGTAGTCGCCCATGCCGGCGTAGTAGTCGGCGATGAGGTCGATCACCTGGTAGCCCTGACGACGGAACTCGTCGGCGTCGAGGAGGTGGGCGGACGACGGCAGCAGCGCCGCCGTTTCAGTAGTTTCCACCGGGACGGCGGCACTGGCATTCTGGGCGGCGCCATTGTTGTTGATCATGTGGCACTGCGTGGTTGGCGCCATATGTGTGCGAGTATGTGCGTGTCGGATAATGTAGTACGTACTACAAGTTAATTATTAACAGACCGACCAAAGGATGAGCTAATGTACAGTACTAGCTAGCGGCACTTAAGATCAGGCAGGCAGTACCGAGTGATGAAAACAAGGCCATCCCCGATAGCTGTTTATATAGGGAGACTAGACACAGGGTACCAAGTAGTACACTATTTGTTTGTGACCGTTGGATACATCGAAGAGTCCTGGAGAAAATGCAGCATCTGGTGTTCACATGACAGGTGGTGTGTTCGTGTGCTTCGGAGTGCTAACCTCTACTAGCTTTATTCAAACTTCAATGCACATTCTTTCCGACATGCAATGCACATTATATAATTGCCATATCCCATATGGGCAAGCAACCAAACACAGGTACATAACATACTTCATAAAAACAGCTCCCTTTATTTGACTGTGCTTCCTCTTTCTGTTCGATTGCATCATTATGTGAGATCTTGTTGTTGATCAGTCGATCCTTCTAAATAGTAGACACATTCAAGTTATATCTATATGCTGGCTTACTGTTGTCATTAATTAGTACATCGGCTAGCTAGATTTAAAAACAGAAGATGAGGTTTGTAACTACTACTAGTCCTCAGGTCTAGCTCATGCAGTTCGTGGATTGGAGAACTGCTTTTACTCTTTAGAGTATGTGCTAATATGCGCATAAGCCAGATCTGCTCCGAGATTTGTGTACCAACTATAGTAAGTTGATTCGTGGGTCCCAAGAGTGCCAACTCAACGGTGCATGCATCCAGTTGCTTTTGACCAGGACCAGGGTTTGGTGGTGATAGCGACAATATCCTGAGCCGCGTGACGCGGTGTCACGTACGTGCGAGTGAGCTAGTTGCATTAAGCTTAGTCATGCTTGCATATACTGTTTTCTCCGGCATAGTGGAGTCAGTTCACGCTGACGCGTGTTAGGTGCATGCGGATAAGATATCTTGTTAGTCGGGAACTTGGGATAGTGGCCTCCATGCAGACAGTATGTATACTACTCCTCCCTTCATATTTATGTTTTCGTCGTCAGGACAATCTGCTTAGTTCAAATTTGCACTAGCCAGCTTGTCTTAACGACAAGAAAAAAAGATCGGAGGTTTATATATGTAGGGAGTGCGTGGCTCTTGTGAATTAGTGGTCGTGGAGTTAGTTGCTGAGGTGGAATGTACGCTGCTGTGTTAACGGCCCGAGTTGTAAGTGTGGTGAGGACACAAACCTACATGGATGCACCTTGTGAAAGAAGAAAAGTGAAGAAACTGAGTGGGTCTGATGCATGCGCTTACGAGTTGCACCTTGACACGCCTAAGGATCGGCCGAGGCCAAAACCTGCCAGCAGTGAAAGAAAAGGAATACCTCTAGTGTCCGGCTATGAATTTTCAGAGTTGTAAAATAAACAGATTAACACGTAGAGCATTTGGTTGGAGGTGAAAGGTGTATTCTGTCGTCACATGCTAGTTTGGGTTGGTGCTCACAATTTGACGACCATATCTTTTGGCGGTCCAGTATTGGCGAGTACATAATCTCCTTTATTTTGGCTTCATTCATTAAAACAAATTACAAACTGTCTAACTACCACTCAGACTTGTGCACGCTACATATGCATTTGGCCTGCCATGCATTACGATGTGACGCCCGAGTGATAACACGGTGATGCGCGAGAGCTATAGCTGAAGAAGGTTAGAAAGCTGTAGCGAGGAACTTCCACCCTTTAAGTAAATCTTGCTCGCTAATAGTTCGAATTTAAATATAACTGATGCAGAATATGTGTCTATTAACGCAGTCTATCTTGCGTGCATTCTTGGAAACTTCGTAACTGTGTGTACATTCTCCGAGGACAAAGCGTGCGAAAATTAAACTGTTGGTGCTTGCTGGAAGCAGTGACATCAGTGTGTTTGAAACTGAAGATCCATGAGACCATGACATCTTTCGATCGATGCTCCGCCTGAAAGCATCACAATATTTCCACACTTCGAGACTTCTTTTGTTTTTGGAATGCTCGTCCCTGCTGGCGACCTTTCAAAGTGACACGTGGAGTTGCCATTCACATCTACACCCAAGTGAACAAATTGGGTGTAAAGAATGTAGGAATAATGCATAATTTCTACACATAGGGTTGGTGCGTGCGACAAAACACGCTTTGGCGCGTCTCATCGATCAGCAACCGTGCATTATCATCGATCTTGGAAGCAAACTAGCTGTCTGATCTGCAAATCACAACTTTGTCCACCTATCTTTGACATATACCACCACACACATATGTGGTTGTTGAACCGTCATGCTGTCAATCCACGTACTGATTGCAGAAACTCGAACTCGCTTGGTTAATTAAGCGGCAGTCGTTGATGATGTTTCTTGTCTCGCGTAGTAGCTAGGAACGTCTGAACGCTATGGCACCAACCTGGTCGCATGAAGCTGCATTAGTAGCAGAAGCAATATTCGAGTGAGCAAGTAGCTGGTTTTCTAGTCCACAGGTAAGTGTCGTCACATCGATGAATGGGCCGATCTCACAAACTATTATCTTTTGCTTCGTAGCGCCCAGGTACAGTACATTCTTTCGGTCCAAGTCTCACAAAGCAGTTTGGGAACACGGTCACAGAATCAACGCGAGATTTCGTGTCATAGCCACCCTGAAAGTTTGGTTAATTTTGCGTAGAAGTTCAACATTGTCGGGAAATTTCACTTTCAAGTTTCCGTCGCGGGGAATGCAATCAACGCTTGAATATGCAGGCTAGGTCGTGTCGTTTACAAGTTGACAGGTAAAAAACGGCCAAGGCGGCTGACGGGGAGGAAGCGTGCCAAAAAGCACAATAGAAATTTCTTTGCGCATCAAAGTCTTTGAAACCCATTGTCAAAAGAGAAAGGGTAGTACTGCATAATCACCACCACAGGCCGCCGGTTCGATTGTGTCTTGCACTCTTGCTCTTTTGAGTTTTACCAACAGAAAGTGCGTGTTTAAAAAAGAGCATGTGGTCGTCGTGTCGGACAGTCTTACCAACCATGCCAAATATAGTCATAAGACCAGGCAAAAGTCCAGCACATCATAGTAAGGAATTTTATTAATAATGAAGCATATTACATCCCCTGATTATAAAAACATCCCGATCAACACCGAAAGACAAGAAACCTTGAAAGAGCTGTAAATTCCACCATCAGGTATCACCATTCGGTCCATCCCAGACAGATATGCCATGGACAAAAACTCCGGTCTAAAGAACATGGCCGTCTCACCATCCACCACGCCATCCTCATCTCCGACGGAGAAAAACTGAAACCCAACGCTTTCGCAAAGAGAGACAGGCTGATATTCCACATGCAAATACGAAGAATTCATCACCGGCGAGCCCATGACCGAGCTCATCGTCGCCTCTTTTACCGAATTCACAATCATAGATCAGCTGGTTAGGTTCAATTCGTTATGGTGGAATCAACCCACTCTAATTCAAGCCTCTTGACATGTGTGCTGTATTTATGGCTAATTATTCTTTAGGCAACATCTCGGTCGACATAGTGAGACGCTCGTGGTGACTTCATGAATCTCAAGCAGACCTAGTCGTCAGATGCACTCATAAAGGTATGGTTTGCGTGAGTATGTTCACAGAAGTGATTTACTCGTGTGTTTTTGTGAGTGTTTGTGTCTATACTATGGTACTTCAAAAAAACAAAAAAAAGGTTTAACTTGTGGGGGGTGAGTTGGTGTTTTCTTTTTTGTCCTTTTTGATAGTTGGTGTTAGCTAGGTTTTCTTCTTTTTGAGAGCTTGTGTGATCTCAAACATCACCACGCCACTTCCGATACTGCTACTCGACTTTAGAAGAAAAATATACAATCTCATGTTAAATCTAGTAATGTTATTTTTTTGTCAGTATTTACGTTTGTTTCGTAATTCAAAGTATAAAAGTTTGACTAAAAATGCACTATAGTTGTTGACGGAGGGAGTATAGATTGTTTCATCGTTGCCCGTCTTGGCAATATTTGAGACCAGCTTCAGCGTCCATTTCGTTGCACGCGTGTATTTGCTAAAATCTTTGATCAATAAACTCGTGCATTTCAATCGCATACTATGCTTGAGTAAAGTATGTAGACCTCGAAGCAATCAGAAATATCCTTGGCTTGCCTGAGAAGGAAAGGGATATAGTTATGTACCTGCCACCTTTTGATCATAGGAACTATATATGTGACGAGTTACCAATCGACCCGGAGCTACATAGATTGACTTTGGCAACAATGTGTTGCGCTTGTTTCAACGATCTCCTCCTGGACGCTCTCTTGACGTGTCCTGCTGCTTCGTTGAGCCGCCAGCACGCCTTGGCAGCCGCAGCTCTGATCCAGTCAACATTATCGTTTCATATACCAAAGTCACAGATGATTATTAATCAACCGTACGAGCTTTACGAATAGTCAAGGGCATGTTTGAACAAAGGCATGCTTCGTGCACTCCAGTGGTGAAGTTAGCTCTTTATTTGCTAGTTGGAGGTTGCCCTAGGACATGGATGGCCAAAGCTAGCACATACTCCCTCTGTCCTTAATACAAGGTATTATTGGCTGTAAATTCCACCATCAGGTATCACCATTCGGTCCATCCCAGACAGATATGCCATGGACAAAAACTCCGGTCTAAAGAACATGGCCGTCTCACCATCCACCACGCCATCCTCATCTCCGACGGAGAAAAACTGAAACCCAACGCTTTCGCAAAGAGAGACAGGCTGATATTCCACATGCAAATACGAAGAATTCATCACCGGCGAGCCCATGACCGAGCTCATCGTCGCCTCTTTTACCGAATTCACAATCATAGATCAGCTGGTTAGGTTCAATTCGTTATGGTGGAATCAACCCACTCTAATTCAAGCCTCTTGACATGTGTGCTGTATTTATGGCTAATTATTCTTTAGGCAACATCTCGGTCGACATAGTGAGACGCTCGTGGTGACTTCATGAATCTCAAGCAGACCTAGTCGTCAGATGCACTCATAAAGGTATGGTTTGCGTGAGTATGTTCACAGAAGTGATTTACTCGTGTGTTTTTGTGAGTGTTTGTGTCTATACTATGGTACTTCAAAAAAACAAAAAAAAGGTTTAACTTGTGGGGGGTGAGTTGGTGTTTTCTTTTTTGTCCTTTTTGATAGTTGGTGTTAGCTAGGTTTTCTTCTTTTTGAGAGCTTGTGTGATCTCAAACATCACCACGCCACTTCCGATACTGCTACTCGACTTTAGAAGAAAAATATACAATCTCATGTTAAATCTAGTAATGTTATTTTTTTGTCAGTATTTACGTTTGTTTCGTAATTCAAAGTATAAAAGTTTGACTAAAAATGCACTATAGTTGTTGACGGAGGGAGTATAGATTGTTTCATCGTTGCCCGTCTTGGCAATATTTGAGACCAGCTTCAGCGTCCATTTCGTTGCACGCGTGTATTTGCTAAAATCTTTGATCAATAAACTCGTGCATTTCAATCGCATACTATGCTTGAGTAAAGTATGTAGACCTCGAAGCAATCAGAAATATCCTTGGCTTGCCTGAGAAGGAAAGGGATATAGTTATGTACCTGCCACCTTTTGATCATAGGAACTATATATGTGACGAGTTACCAATCGACCCGGAGCTACATAGATTGACTTTGGCAACAATGTGTTGCGCTTGTTTCAACGATCTCCTCCTGGACGCTCTCTTGACGTGTCCTGCTGCTTCGTTGAGCCGCCAGCACGCCTTGGCAGCCGCAGCTCTGATCCAGTCAACATTATCGTTTCATATACCAAAGTCACAGATGATTATTAATCAACCGTACGAGCTTTACGAATAGTCAAGGGCATGTTTGAACAAAGGCATGCTTCGTGCACTCCAGTGGTGAAGTTAGCTCTTTATTTGCTAGTTGGAGGTTGCCCTAGGACATGGATGGCCAAAGCTAGCACATACTCCCTCTGTCCTTAATACAAGGTATTATTGCTTTTGTGAAAGTCAGATTTCTTTAACTTTGCCTTGCAAAAAAAAAAGATTTCTTTGACTTTGCCAACAATATCCAATAAAAATAAAATACTTTATAAATAAAAAGCTAAATATTATGATAGTATTTTTAAGAGTGAATCTAATAATACACTTTAGACTTTGTTAATATTTTTAAATATTTTGTTATTGAGAATCAAAGTATAAAATGTTTGACTTTGACTAAACCCAGAATCTCTTATATTTTAGGGATAGAGAGAGTATATTGCTGTAGGAAAAGAAGTATGACAATCGCGCGTGTTGTAGAATTAATCAGCATCAAAAGATCTAATCGACAACAAGAAGCTACCACAAGAATAGTAGAAGGTAACAAAAGTTGCAGTTCACATTCTTTCTCAATTCTTTTTTGATGTTAATGTTGACAGTAATGTGGCGCATTACTGTGTCGAAGAATGCAGTTGTTTGGCTGGTGGCCTAGCATTAGTAGAGTTGTAGTAAATTGGATAAAGCTACCGTTTGGATTACTACTATAGGACTTGTGAAAATAAAGTTTGGTTAGAACATGTGATAACTATTTGGTTTGTCGCCGCAACTGCTTGCCACATAGAGTATGTAATAAATTATAGTCATATTTGACCAAGTTAGAGATATGTTTGGTTTACATACCTGTGACAAAACCCCTTCTTCACTAGTCAGTATCACATGATAATGAATCAGAAATGCCTCCAAGCTTCCAAAAATGCAGTGAATATCAGTTTAATCAGCTAACCTGAAGAAGTTTAGCAAGAAAATATGACAAATGTACTTGAGTTACCCAAATATATCAGATATTATGGGCCGTTTGAGTGCAAGCAACATTTGGTGGCAAACTTTATACTGAAGTGTGGCACGCCACAGTTTATGTGGCTCAGAGTATTCCCTAGCTAGAACCTAGGGAACTTATGGTTTTAAGGAACATCTAATCTGTGGCAGTAACCAAAAACCTTCTAGAGTCAACAAGGCTGATCAAGGATCCACGCCTTGTCGAGTGACACCATTCCTTGAGGGACTACTACTCCCTTCGTTTACAAATATAGGCACTTGCGTATTTATCGTAGGTCAAAACCTTTTTAACTTTGACCAGCAAAACCTGCGAAAATAAATTATTTTAAATAGAAAGAATCACATGTTATGATAGCTAGGTTCATGATGAATTTAGTGGTATCATTTTTAAGTCATCTATCTTTTTTTTTTGGAGGGGTGGGTCTATCTTTTTTTTGTTGTTATTTACGTTCATAGTACAAAAATTTTGACCTAAACAAACCTAAAAATATTTATATTTGTGGACAGAGAAAGTAAAAATCTACTTTGAAATAAAAATGGCCTTGCTGATAAGATAAAGAAACAGATCTCTGATATTTGACGCAGATATATGTGGAAGGTGGAGCTGTCCGGGAAGGAGCAAGAATGTCGAGAAGAGTGGAGAAGGACTTTCACCAACTATCCAAAGGCTTGGACCTCTTTTAGAAGACACTTGTAGAATTAAATAGCTGGCATGAATCTATGTATGTTGTTTGGGTAGTTTAGTAGTCATAGTTTCCCCCAGTATAATCTTTTTCCCCGAGTGGCAGAATGTTGTTTCTTGGTATATGTTTTTCCACTGAATGCAGCTCAAAGTTTGTGGACGGATCAGAAACCTACGAGTCTCGTGGACAGCCCCAAGGTGTCCTTTGCTCCCATCTATTTTGGTGACATGTAAGAATGAAATAATCTTTTTTGAGGAAAAATAGTGAAATAATGAATGGTATACCTTTTTATGTGTGAAGCCGGGTGTTTCCCCTCTTCTTAAAAAACATGGCCATCAACCAAAGTATCAAATTATCCCTGGCTACCTAACCAAGCTCAGACATACACAGCTCAGACGTGTGTCCAGTTAGTTCCTCTTTACAACAAAACAATTGGTATAATAAATAAAATAATCAATAAGTTACGGCCATTGAAGCTTGCTCCGAGGCTAGAGACCTGGGTTCGGGCCCTGCTTCCTTCTTAATTCAAAGCAGGAAGTTTTTTTTTATATATTTCCTGCTCTTTTCCATCAAACAAATGCAGTGATCAAGTACGTGTCATCATCCAATGTCTGTTTGATGTGTACTATCCCTTGGCCCTTCTCTTTGCCCTTTGTTCGTGCCTTTTCAGGTTGTTCTTCCTTCTCTGCTTCTCACCAAACCCGCCCACTCATTCAGTCAGTAAATTGTTCCCTAAAAGAAAAAAGGGAAATCAGCCACCCCTAAACTTTTACCATTTGATTCAGTCTCTCTCTTTCTGACGACGGGGCAATCCAAAGCTGTTATTCTGACTGTAGCCTGTACTGTAGCACCCTATCTCTTCCGTCAAACTCGATGTGACGGCTGATGATAGAGGCGTACTATGCATATCGGCATTATATTTGTCTTGCTCGGCAGCTCGGCGTGGATGGAAGCCGTACACGCTTTCAGAAAATGATGCCACTAGTTCCGGATCACCCTGATAATCACTCAAACACACACGCCAGCTACTCCCTCCAATCACATATGTATGGAATTGGACGGATGTATGTCACTTGAGGAAGTATGTATAACTTTGCCGGCACACGCGTGCAGCTTGGCTCCTCCTCCAATGGAAGAGGCAACGTAGATTAAAAAAAAATGCAGTGTGAATTTAATAAACCAGGTTTTGCAATCACGAAATTGTCATGGATTAGGTTAACTAACTCCCCACCACCAACGATACTTCAGTAGTATCCAGCATATTGCGAGGGTGTCAATCTATCATGGTACCTTAACTCAATCGCTCTTTGCACCCTCTTTCAAAATCCACTTACAACCTGACCCTCACATGGACATGCCCGCGTATATTGCATAACACATTTGGTTAATCGTCGTTTTTTAGATAATTATTTGGTTAATCATATTAAAGAAGTAATCTAAAGGAGCTGCTAGTTTGGAGCACAAAGTTGGCTCGTAGAGGCTTATAGTGTTTAGCAAGATGGTTAGTCGACCTATTTAAGCATCCATTTGCATTGTAGGAAAGACTTTTTATGCAGGTACTGGTTTTTTGCTCTAAGCATTTCTTCCAAGGACCATGCATTGTAAGTTTGGTCCCGACCAATTAAAACCAGAGTTACTCCTCATCAATCACCTAATTTATCTTTTACGAGTGAGTCAAATTTGTCATGATCTTGCTGAAGAAAAATTTGTTCTATGCAAATAAACTAAATATTCTAGGTAAATAGATCAAATGTTCCAAGAATCATTAAAAATTATGTCATTTTTATCATTTGTCATTTTTTGGGTTGCCCAGTAGTTACCTGACGGCAGATAAAGCGACGAGGTTAAATTAAAAGTTAGGCGCTTCTAAATTTCAAGTGCTTGAAATCAGGGGTACATGCACCACCCAAACCCATCTGATCTGTGACATAGTTCGATCACTCGCCATCTGATTGACGGGTGTGGTGCTGGTTCGATCACGCGCACGACTTTTGACACAAATCGGACGCACCATGCATCGCTTGAGCTAAAACAAATTTTCAAGCACTTGATACAGAGTAAATATGTAAAATCACATGTAGAAAGATACATTTAAACTCCAATCATGAGACCAAATCCATCGTTCAAACACATAAGCGGCATATGCTGAAACACCCTGGTAGTCTGGTATCGGGAACCTTATACTAAACAAAAGTTTCTGATCCTGTGTGGACTTCGGCTTGGTTTTACACCTCCCGAAAGGAATCCTCAAATCACCTAACAATTCACACAAGCTTTGGTTTTAGGGTAAAGTGGCATTAGTGCCGCTGCCTTCAATTGAAACAGAGTTCAACGGCCTCCAGGCTGAGGTCATGCCTGGCATTACACAAAGCTTTCAGAGATGCACCAACCACGCGATTAATCAACCGAGATCGAGTTTTTGCAAATCGATGGTGATAACCGACGTCTCAACAACTGCGTGTCTATGTCATACTCCTACGCGGCAGTACACAGTCAGCGAGCGGTGAAAAGCGTTGAAATTTGCTGTTTCAAGGGTGAAGATATACCGCAGTACTGGCCGGTGGGAAGCTTGCGTTTGCGTGGCTACATTTCATTTTTTCTTTTTGTCTTGTTGACTAGATGCCTAATGGGTTGGTAGTGCAAACCTAACTTAACCAGAGATTGGTCATTACTATCACTCTTTCATATATTTTTTTTTTGCTATTACAGAACACATTTTAGACACTTGCAATGCACCGCACGCAAACTCACCCTTATGAACGTACAAATGCAAACTCTATTTCTATAAGCATCTCAAAGACATCACTGATGCTTCGCTGTCGACAGCTATGTTGCACTATTAGCACCTGGTTCGACTCCTCGTGTGAGCAAATTTTCTATCATATGGCATGCATTATGCTTTCACCAGTTGATGACTTCGTTAATCCCGAGGATTTGTCGGCTCGGTCTTAAGATGCACTTGGAGGTAGGGTTTTCGTACGTGTCTTCTATGGATGAATGTGTGTTCGTTGTGGGTGTCTGAGTTGTATATTTAATCGTAAAAAAAACTATTACTCACGGTTTTGCACATATCCGATCACTTAAGTGCAAATAGTCAATTTAGAACGTGTCCACAGTGATTTGGCCCGCACCACAAGGGCGACATGTGTATTCCGGCGCCTAAGGTATCAAGGTTCACCAAGGACGATAGACACACCTGGCTATGACGCTGAAAATAAAAGACGCGAGTTATGCTGCTGTTTTCCGGTGAATATTGGTGCCACTTACCACCATGCTTATGTGTGGTCCTTCTACGCACGTCTATTTATTCACCTGTGTGGTCGTTCGCCGCAGCACAATAACAAACCTAAAGCTGCTTAATCTGTGATACAGTGACATAATATTGTCCTAGGACATCCATGGAGACCACCACGACGACGACGATGCTGAAGCCCGTCTACTCCAGCCCGCACCCCCTCGCCGGCGAGAAGGTCCCGCTGACCGTGTTCGACCTCGCCGCCTTCGACATCTTCGTTCCCACCGTGCGGGCCTACACCGCGCCGGCGCCGTCCAACGAAGCGATCAAGGAGGGCCTCCTCAAGGCCGTCGCGCTCCTCCCTCACCTGGCGGGCCGGCTCGCCGC
>LAPY01002139.1:51391-66853 GCA_000970635.1 Eragrostis tef | reverse complement strand
TTATATATAGTTACCAAGGTTGTGTTGGTTGCTATATAGTTTTAGTGACCAACATTTACAATTGTTGGTCACTATATACATATAGTGACAAGGTTTTAGCCACCACAATGTGACCAAGCTTGTTGGTGACAAAATAACTATTGTGACCAACAATACACCTATAATGACCAAGTACCTTGGTGACTAATAGTGTTTTTTCTTGTAGTGGCTTTCGGGTTTCTACGAACTGGTATGCATTTGGTTCTATGACATATTGATATATTTATCTTGAAAGTCAATTAGATTTGGCCAAAACTGATGTATTTGTTTAATATTATCCTTTGTTAAATCTAGTGTGATGTTAAGTTAGTTTTAAACCTTGTTCCTGTTGTTTACTCCTCACCACCAAATCCTGCATGTAAAATGCCTTATGAGGCATGATATCAGTGGCGTGCATCTTTGAAGTTTAATTTAAATTTCCTCATTTCTCTGATGAAGAAGCAGCGATTCTTTCCTTTACATATACATATTGCATACAATTACAAATATTCCTTACACTAATGTTAACTTTATTGAGATTGTTAATTACACTATATGCTTTTTGTTTCTTGTCATATCATTCATGTTTTATGTAGCATGTTTGACACAGGTTCCACCACTTACCATTATTGTAGGATTACTGTAGAAAACATGACGTCCGCATGACTTGAGAAGTACTAAAAATAATCGGTTGCTTGGATTACAACATTTTAGAAAATTTGCACAAATGAAAGTGTGCAAAATGGAAAAAGTTGGCATGTTAATGATTTGTTGTAAGGAAGTGTATGGGGATCACGATTTTAATGTATATAAATCATCAGGAAGGGTAATGTTGATGTTCATGAATACTGGATTGTACAAAATTTGATGGAAGAAAACACGTTTGACTCCTCCATGGCCTTGAGTATAGAGATGGAAATAAAATAGTTCAGACATTAAATCTGATTCGGTCTTAATTAATGCATAGTAGATAAACATCCGAAACCAAAGCTTTCAGGTGATGTAACTTTCAATGTCATGAAACCAATTTTACCTTTAGTCGTTAGTGCAAATTTTCTCAGTGGATGAGTACTGAAGTAAATACAAATGATCTAACTTGGATCTTGATTTCAGGAGGTGTCAGATGCAGAATCAGTGAAATTTCCTAGATTCAAAAATCTTAGAACCTTATTACTAAATTGTTGTGGTTTGAGCGACCGATTTCAGCTATTGATTCTCTTTCTTAAGAACTCTCCAAATTTGGAGAAGCTCACTGTGCGCTATTGTCAGGTACTTAACCTTTATCTCAGTCCATTGTACCTCTTGCTCAGATTAGCTTGCAACCAGAAACTTACAATAGTCCTTTGTGATGTATAAACAGCTCCCTGAAGGTTCTGATGGAGGGAAAGGAAGGGTCGATTTCCAATGCCAAAAGCTTAAATCTACTGAAATCTTATACAATGATCGTGACGATATTCGGGAGTTTGCCAGTTTACTGCATAATGTCTCAGGCCATGTACCGAAGCAAAGTATGAGGACAGTGAAGAACCTACCAGCCTGACACTTGGTTGTCTTCTCGTTCTTAGATTTTGTCACTTTGAGTGTAACACTTTAACTTGCTATCTGGGGTCTACTTTTCCGGATGTAATGCCTGTTAGAAACCTAAGGTCGACAAAGACTTGTGACTTAATGTTTTGAGGCGATTCTAAGGGCAACAAATACTACTACATGGTTTTGCGGTAGCTTGTTGCAATCTGCTGTTGTGCACGTCCAGGAAGTTAGAAGGGACAACCGTGTTTGGGTAACTATAGTTGTGTGCTGTAAGTACGTAGTGACGTACTGATGTGTGCTTCACAGGAGAATACTTTAGCAGGCTTCACAAGAGTCCTGACCTTCAAATTTTTGCTGCTTCCTACTTCTCTTTTCATGAAGCTATATATGTTCTAAAGAAAGGTTTAGGTAGTTAAAACGGAGGTCGTAATTGAGAAGTGTTAGAAAAATGCAAAATTCTTGTTACAGGATACTGCCTCCGATCTTTTATTGATGACGAAGATTTTAGTTCAATTTTGTACTACAATTCTTGTCTGAAAGACATTTTCAAGAGAGAGAGAGAGAGAGAGAGAGAGAGAGAGAGAGAGTAGAAACTTGTATTTCCGCCACTGGCACTGAGTTCGTCAAAACTGGAAGTGGGGTGGGGGATAACGGCGGGAGTTGAACCTTGCCAATAGGATGGAACGTTCCATGGTTGTGGGAAACTGGGTATGGGAACATGCGGATCAAAACGCAGGAAACGGTGAATGGAAGAGATCAAGCGCACGTATGTACCTATCCATCGGAAATCAGTTGAGAAGTTTTTGCGAATTTTTACAACACAAATGAAGGTTGATGGTTTGAGCCTTTGATGTCTCACCTGTCAATCTCGCTCACTGTCTTTTTAAAAAACAAATTCTAGCTCGTGCGCTTATATGTTTTCCTTTTTTTTTAGACACACTGATATGTTTTTCTGCTCAAGCCTGAACGGGAACCTGCATTTCGCTCGCTCCGACGCCTCCACGATCCACATCGGTCCACTTATCTTCTCCTTTCCTTCCGAGCGTGGGAGAGGTGAGCTAGGGTTTATTTCTCCCTCCCACTCCAACGCCATTTCTCCGGCGATAGGAGCCGGAGGCGCGCGCGGCCACGGTCGCGGGAGAGAACCGTCGGGGGTCGCTTATATGCCTCGCTGCCCTGAAACTCCGCAATGGAGGCTGCAGCCAAGCGGGGCCGCACGGCCGGCGACCGCTTGAGCGCCCTGACGGACGACCTCCTCCACCTCGTCCTCTCCTTCCTCCCGGCCCCGCAGGTCGTGCGGACGAGCGTTCTGTCCAAGAGGTGGAGGGATCTGTGGCGTTCAGTGCCGGAGATCGACCTCCACAGCTGGTACTTCCCGTACGACTCCGACGATGAGGTTTGGCGGCAGAAGATGGAGGATTTCACCACCAACCTACTGATGCGTCACAGGGCTCCGCGGTTGAATGCTTTCAGGTTATATATATGTTCCATCAGAGTCGATTGTTTTCGAGATGTTAGTCGATGGATTCGCCGCGCCGTAGAATACCACCCTTCGGTGCTCCAGGTCGAACTTGTGGGCGGCTGTGGTTATCATTATCGATTACCTCATCTGGGCTCTTCTCACCTTAAAAGACTGCATCTTAGTTGTGTGTCTTTGGATCGTAGTTTCGCACAGCAGCTCCTTTCTGGGTTACCAGTCCTTGAAGATTTGCATCTCAACCAATGCCACCTTCAAGTTCAATCTGATGGCATTCAATTAAACACAGTGAAGAAGTTGGTTATGGCTTGTTGCTGGATCCAAGATGCTGATATGTTTGTTGTCAGAACTCCTTGCCTCGCTTCCAAGTGCCTGAAATTCTGTAATTACAGTAACACCCCTGTTTGCTTGGAGGCCGGAAATTTCCTTGCGACGGTGTCAATTTCGATTCTACCTGATCGTTTCTCTCAAAAATACGAAGCAATGCTTATTGGCAGCCTATTCAATGTGATGGGTTTGGAGTTGCGAGGTTTTGATGTAATGGTATGGCATATTTGCTAGAGTCAATTCTGCACCATGCATGTCTATTAAATTGACACTGAAAAGAAAACGCCACACATCTATGGTCTATGCAATACCAACGGAACTAGTATATTAGATCTATAGTTTAACTCTTTTTTTAATCAAATCTATAGTTTAACTTGCCAGTTAAGGAATCGATGAATTGCCAACATTTGAGTCCCAACTGTGTATTTACTCGGTGTCTTTTAAAGATGGAGACATGCAGTTGAGCAAAAACTACTGGATAGTGGATCACTAATTTAACTTGATATCAGTTTATCTGTTTCAGACAATACTTGATAAGCAATTTGACAAGATCCCAATGTTTGACAACTTGAGAACGTTGTCTCTCCTTTTTGGTTGCCTCAGCAAACGTGATGTGCACAAACTTCAGGCCCTTGGCAGATTTCTACAGAAGTCTCTGAATATTGAGAAGCTTACTTTGGATTATTTCTTGGTAGGTGTGCTTAACTATTGGTTGGTTGTTTAGTGAGTATCTTTTAACTGCCTATCTGCCCAAATGTCTTACATTTTTTTAACTGTTGAAAGTACTCTGGAAGTTTCAAAAGGCTGGAGCAAAAGGAAAACATGAGCAGGCTTAAAGGGGTATGCTTTTCTTTCTTCAACAGAGAGATAGGTTTATCATCAATGCCCACTTATTTTAGTTCGTCATCTTCTTTATAGTCTGTTTTAAACTGATGTTAATTGTGCTGCTTAGTTTTTCTGCTTGTTTTTTCTTATTTATCATCACGAGCCTAGTGTGCAATTTCAACTACCTTACTACAGCCTTGTTTATATGGATGTTATTGAGCTCTGAACTATCTTTGAAGTTTCTGCTCTTGTCTGAAAAACATTTCACATGCTTTTCCCCATCAAAATGTGTGTCATAATTAAAACAATACAAATGTTAATGATGACCTTTTGCCAGGAACGTTGTGATTAATCCACAAGTTTATTTGTTTATTCTGCCATTTAAGTTACATGAAACATTGTGACACCTGTGACCCAGGGTTACAAAAGGAAAAAGTCCATATTACTCCCCTCAAGTATAACCAAAGTCCACATAACCCCCTAAACTATCTTTTGGTTCATTTCACCCCCTAACCTATGTCAGTTGGCTTAATATACCCCCTAATACAATTTCTCTTTTTTATTTCTCCATGCACAAGTGTGTCATTATGTTCAAATTTTGCAAGATGATAGTAGACATCGTAAATCATGTCACAAAAATATAAAATAATTTTTTTATCATTATTTTCATGGGCTGAGATATTTAATAATTAAGTAAACCTTGAGATACAATATTATATTGAAAATGACGAAGAAAAATTCATGATATATTTTTCTTACATACACTTTGATATTCACTACATCCATGCAAAATTTTAAATCAAAAATCAATTTGTGCATTGAGAAATAAAAAAGACAAATTGTATGAAGGGGTGAATTGAGCCAAGTGACATAGTTTAGGGGGTGAAATGAACCAAAAGATAGTTTAGGGGGTTATGTGGACTTTGATTATACTTGAGGGGAGTAATATGGACTTTTCCCTAGAGTTTATACTAAACGCTGATGTGGTACCAATCGGCCAAATCACAGAGAGAAAAGTGTAGTTTACTCATTGAGTCTGTCTAAGCTCCTTGAAAGAAATCCTCAGATAGCTACATTCCCAGAAGACACCAAACGAACCCACACACTGCCAGCTTTTGTCCTGTTGTCCATACCTTGATTAGTACAGCGAAACAAACACATAAAACAAGGCTTAATTTTGGGGGATTAGAGGATAGGATATTGGAAAGGCTATGTCTGGTTGCTTCCTCTTGCTTTTGACTTTAACTATGATAAACCTGTCCTAAATAAACCTATATTTAGTGGCAAAATAAAGAAGTGATACCCTGGAATCCACACAAGGCCATCCTGTCAAGGAACTTCAGACGATAAAGTATGAACAGCATGGCACTAAAGTAAAAGGTGAAAGAAACTTAGCTTTCATCTGGTGTGAGAGGGAGAAGGAAACAATGGCTATGAGAGTGATATGGATGTTGATCTGATTCTTTCCTTGTTCTAAGAAATTTGCTGATTCGATACAAGAGAATACTTTACCAAGCTGCTAGTTACATCTAAAGATGATAATCACAAAGTTGTCATTATGTAAATGTAAAGTAAAAAACTAGTAAAGGCAATATATTCTGGGTGTGAATTCCTGGAAAAGCCAAATATTCTTCCAGGACCACACATCAAGGAAGGTGCACCATCCTTGTCTTCTTCACAAGCTGCTAGCCACCAGCTTGTTACTGAAGCGAATTGTAGTCTTCTACATAACTAATTTTTATGCAGTTACAGAATTGGTGGTCATCTAGCCAGCGCAAAAACTTTAAGTATAAGATCATATAGCGAGGTAAAATAACTGACGAAGGAAGAAAGTCATAACTCATCAATTGCATTCCCTTTCGACGTAACTTACAGGGGACGTGCTACCTATCTGTATCTACAAAAGAATCATTTCCCTCTTAGATATTTAAAAGAATGGATGACTCTAAATGAAATAAAAAACAGCAAAAAAACTTAAAACTAAATTATCTAACTAACTCCTTCTCTGTATCTTCTTTCCGTTTCTGTGTGTCTCCAAGTCATCTACTATGTGCTGTGCCAGATCAAATACAGTGTTTACCATCTACCATGGAAGATGTCCATAGTTTAGGGGGTGAAATGAACCAAAAGATAGTTTAGGGGGTTATGTGGACTTTGATTATACTTGAGGGGAGTAATATGGACTTTTCCCGTTACAAAATCAGCAGGAACCAGCTTCTGCGGGCTACCGCTAAAATCATTTCAGTAAAAAAATATTACTGACTTGAGGAATATTCTTGAGATTCTTGTGGCGAAGAGATAAAAATCCTTAAGAAAATCCTTTCTAATTAATTAGAAGAAATCAATTTTGAGGAATATTACCATGTTACTAACTATCAGAAAATGTGAGCTATGGAAGGTGGTTCTGTTGTGATTGGTTCAGGTTGCAAGTGATTTGTGACCCCTTGTGTAGGATGGAAACGAACAAACCTTTACAACTGCAAAATTGCAGAAATGTTAGAGAGGATGGCCAGCTTTACAACCTTTACAGCTGCAGCTTTTTCGGTGGTCATCTGTATATATATTACAAAGAATGGCCAGCAGATCATATTATAGGGGCCACCTGTGATGCACATTCAACTTGAGCATGGCCACTGGCCTTAACATGCCTCACTTGTTAGCCTACTGTCTGACAGTATTGATGCTCTGTTTCATTTTTGTTTTAGCCAGCAAGACCATGGCCCATGCAGTTTAATTTTATTAGATCAATCATGTCTTCTCTTTGAACCCCCATCATCACCTTCTCATATAAACAAGTTGCTTCCATTTTTGTCCTATTGAAAGAAATAGTGTACAAGCATCGAAATGATCCTATATAATACCAAAAGTGAAGTATTGTCTTAAGCTGTTTTATCTGTTTGTTCTTGCAACTCATACTACGCTAAGGATTTATAATATATATTTTTTCTTAATTTCTACGTACAGCTGCTTGTGGGTGATTTAACAAGTTGTGTCTTGATTTCAGGCAAGGCCTGTTGTAGGATCAACTGAATTTCCTGTTCTAAAAAAACTGAGAACTCTGATTATATATATATGGATATGATCTGTGTGATGACTTCCAGTTATTGCGTCACTGTCTGCGGCACTCTCCTAATTTGGAGAAGCTCATTGTAGATTGTTACAAGGTAGTGAAGGTACTATTTAATTTCTCCTAGTTCACCGCAACTCTTGCTTAGTTTCACTTGCAACTTAACTCTTTATGATGGGGACAGCTCCCAGAAGCTTCCACTGGAGGGAAAGGAAAAAACAAGTTGAAGGAGGCGTATTCTCAATTTCAAATCACTCCACGTTTCAAGTGTCTCAAGCTAAAGTCCACTGAAATCAAGTATGAAGCTCAGGTGGAGAATGTTGGAGAATTGGTCAATTTTTTGGTGGGTGTCTCAGGTGGCTCGTCAAAGAATATTATAAAGCTCACCATGGTTGAAGAAGATCTGACAGCTGATGAAGATGATGAAGTGGCTGACCTACCAGCCTGATTCTAGGCGGTCATTTCCTTTTTAGCTTGTCTCAACCTTGTTAGCCATAGACTGTAGTTCTAGACGTGTCATGTGCCCTCTGTTACAAGTTGTTGCCCCCGGTATTATCTGTATCAGTGTACGGATAGAGGCTACAACTCGAGACCTGAGAAATTCAACAAGTCATGATTCTGTCTGCGGTTATTGTTGGTTCAGATCTCCCTTTTCTTTCCTGGATGAAGATGAATCGTTTCTCTGCTTTGATTCTAACATGCATGTCCATCGTCATTTGATTTACAGTTAGTGGCGCTTCCACGCGAGGGCGATATCACGTATTCACGCAGGAGATTACTTGCCTGATAGCGCGGTGCGCAGATCAACCGAAATCATTGTTTCCTTCATTTATCGAAATATAGGACACCAGAGGAACAAAACTTCTCTAGGTTTTGCGACGTATTAATGCTAGTCTCCGCCCGGAGCCCGGGACACCCTCCGTCCCTCCCTGAGTCCCTGACGTGACGACCAAGATGAAGGTCGAGCGTGCCGGTGGCCGCCGCGCCACCACCGACCGGCTTAGCAACCTGCCGGAGGAGCTCATCCACGCCGTCATGTCGCTCCTCCCAGTCTGGCAGGCCGTTCAGACCTGCGTGCTGTCCAAGATGTGGCGCTACCTCTGGACCACCATGCCGTGCCTCCATCTCGACGAGTGCCTCCATCTTGACGAGCGCGAGCTGCGTCGCGGCAGCGTCCCCATCTTCCAAGACTTCGCCACCAACCTGCTGCTGCTCCACGAGGCCCCGGCGCTGGACGGTTTCCGGCTGACGATCAACCGCCACTCCCGCCAGATTGTCCACGGGTGGATACGCTATGCCGTGACGCGCCGGCCCGCGGTGCTCGAGATCGACAACGGTGACCCCTGGCCCTGGGAAGAACTCGCGCTTTCCCGCCGTGGATTGCTCTCGCTACTTGGGCCGCCTCAGGAGTTTGCGGCTGCGCGGCGTGCGGATCGACGGCCGCTTCGCCGAGAAGACCTGGAACTCGTGCGTTGCGGTGTTGACTTCTCCACGATCACGCTCCCGGTGGTGAAGAACCTGACCGTCCGTGATTGCCGAAACGATGATCAGCTGCTGGGTCGTCACGGCTCCTGCCCTCGTGCACCTCTCCTGCCAGGGCAACGCCATGTTGCTCCATGATGATATGACGACGTCGGCGCTTGTGAAAGCATCGGTTTACTCTCTCTACATCGGCCGTCTCAAGAAGTTGCACGTGTGCGACGTGAGGCTAGATGGCCGCTTCGCGGAGAAGCTTGGGTCGGACTGCCCCGTGCTGGAGGATCTAGAGCTCGGGTATTTGCGTGTCGAGTTCTCCGAGATCACGCTCCCGGTGGAGCGTGCGGGTGGCCGCCGCGCCACCACCGACCGGCTTAGCAACCTGCCGGAGGAGCTCATCCACGCCGTCATGTCGCTCCTCCCAGTCTGGCAGGCCGTTCAGACCTGCGTGCTGTCCAAGATGTGGCGCTACCTCTGGACCACCATGCCGTGCCTCCATCTCGACGAGTGCCTCCATCTTGACGAGCGCGAGCTGCGTCGCGGCAGCGTCCCCATCTTCCAAGACTTCGCCACCAACCTGCTGCTGCTCCACGAGGCCCCGGCGCTGGACGGTTTCCGGCTGACGATCAACCGCCACTCCCGCCAGATTGTCCACGGGTGGATACGCTATGCCGTGACGCGCCGGCCCGCGGTGCTCGAGATCGACAACGGTGACCCCTGGCCCTGGGAAGAACTCGCGCTTTCCCGCCGTGGATTGCTCTCGCTACTTGGGCCGCCTCAGGAGTTTGCGGCTGCGCGGCGTGCGGATCGACGGCCGCTTCGCCGAGAAGACCTGGAACTCGTGCGTTGCGGTGTTGACTTCTCCACGATCACGCTCCCGGTGGTGAAGAACCTGACCGTCCGTGATTGCCGAAACGATGATCAGCTGCTGGGTCGTCACGGCTCCTGCCCTCGTGCACCTCTCCTGCCAGGGCAACGCCATGTTGCTCCATGATGATATGACGACGTCGGCGCTTGTGAAAGCATCGGTTTACTCTCTCTACATCGGCCGTCTCAAGAAGTTGCACGTGTGCGACGTGAGGCTAGATGGCCGCTTCGCGGAGAAGCTTGGGTCGGACTGCCCCGTGCTGGAGGATCTAGAGCTCGGGTATTTGCGTGTCGAGTTCTCCGAGATCACGCTCCCGGTGGTGAAGAACTTCTCCATCTGTTTCTGCAAAGTAAACGATCTGCTGATAGTCACGGCACCTACACTCGTGTACCTCTCCTGCCAGGGCAATACTATCTTGAATTCTTGAGACGCCAGCCTCCCTTGTGAAAGCATCGATCTCACTGCCAGGATCGGCCAGCATGGACATCCAGCGCAAGCTTCTTGGCAGCCTCTTCAGTGTGACGAACCTATACTTGTCAGATTTCGAAACCCTGGTACGATCGGCTACATATGTCCCCAGATTTTAAAGGCTCGACATACTTCTATAATGACAACAATAATAATACAGCATTCTTTGATGAATTCCAGGCGATGTTAATTGATGAGCCAACTGATCATGGTCTACCGGTGTTTCATAACCTGAAGACCCTATCACTTGAGGAGTGCTTTCTAGACTGGTCAGACTGGAGCGAAAAGGTCACGGCCCTCGGGAGCTTCGTCCAGAATGCTCCTAACTTGAAGAAGCGCCTTTCGTTGTGCCATCTGCGGTACGGGATGCTGCTTGTTTACGATTAACCCTTACAGTCACTAACAATCTTCATTTTAGATCAAAGACTTATCCAAACAATGTGCTTTGAAAACAGTTCTCGGCGTGGGAGGACAATGAAGTCTACGAGACGCGCTCGGTGGCTTCCCAAAATCAGGAGCTGAGGCCTTTTTACTGTGATAAGTTGGAGGCAGTTAGTGGAGATCAAGTATTGGTACGACGGTGATCCACGAATGCCTGACATCTTGGAGGGCATACGGAGGACCCTAGGGAAACCTGTTGTGTTCACCAAGATGCCGATAACTTAGCCCTGAATTGAGATGGGCACTGGAGGAGCCACAGCTCGGCATGCCGGGGTAAGCAGGTGCATGCAAGTTTCCCTTGGGTCCATGCAATTTTTTGGGCTAAGCAGGTGCATGCAAGTTAGATAGCCAGTTGCCACACACATTTCGCTTCAGTTTAATTTGTGGAAGACCAAGCAATCATGTTTGCATCAGTGTTCTTTCTCACTTGGTTTTTTGCTTTGAACCCCCGGCCGCTGAACGAATAAGAGGTTTGTTGCTTACTTTTGCGTTAAAAATCCAACGTTTTACCTTAGCACTTTTTATATGTGAAGCGTTGCTTATGACCTTGCCTGGCCCCCTTGCAAACCGTATCTGGCTCCGCCACTGGAGATGGGAATCATGGGATAGATCCCATTATGATGGATCTCCAAAATCTTAGCCTTGATAATCAGAGACATCCTTAATTATTTTTTTGCACAACATATATATATTTAGATGGTGCAATAATGTTGCTGAATCACACATGTTAACACAACAGGTAGATGACATGTATTCTGGGATCTATATACCAGAAAAGAAGGGATCAAATTCATAGAATCTGATTAATCGTGATGTGCCCTAGAGAAGTATGAATCCGTGTACATTAGCGCTTATGCACACAACATCACGTGAACTTGTGGAACGCCTAATTGCGCAGAGAGATCAACCCACGTTTCCGAACTCTTCCATTAATTATAGAGTCTGTCCAGAGCCCGGGATGTAGAGCTTGCTTCCCGCTTTCACTACTTTCAGTTCTGCTGTTGTGATCTGTGCTCGATGACGATGGGGGATGGGGCTTCATTATCCGGGACAAGGGCTGCTGGAATCAGAGAAGCTACAGTTTTGCTGGTTCTCGGGCCGGAGCCTGTGTTCAGCCCAGCTGTTCAGTGTGTTGGGCATGGGCTAGGTGTGTGCACGCCTGTGATAGGCTTTGCTGCAGGCGCGCCTCTAGGCCCAAACCGCTCGTCCACTCCTCTCCATATTTTTCAAAGCTACTAGGGTTTTCATCTTCTTCCGCTCCGACGCCACTCCTCCCAATCATATCATGGCCTAATTAATCTGTGTCCATTTTGGCTGTCTTAGGCAGCGATCGATCAACACGCGAAGGAAGGGAAGTCACAAGTAATCATACTGATGTTCGAGTTTGCCCCGGCACCCTACGCTTCTCCGTGCTGAAGAAAACCGCGATGGCCGCCGCCGACGCCGCCACCAAGCGGCATTGCGCGATCTGCGGCTCGTTCCCCGACCGGCTGAGTACCCTGCCGGAAGAGCTCCGTCGCCAGATCCTCTCCTTCCTCCCGGCACAGGAGGTCGTGCGGACCACCGTGCTGTCCAAGAGGTGGAAAGATCTGTGGCGTTCGGTGCCCGGCATCAACCTCGACCTCAGTGATTTCCAAAGGGAAGGGGTGGCGGAGGACGAGAATGAGACCTGGGCGAGGTTTGAGGATGTCGGCACCAACGTTCTGCTGCTACACAACGCTCCGTGCCTGGATGCGCTCCGGTTGACTATGCGTATAGATGGTCAAAACGGCCGGCACCGAGTCGTCGACAGATGGGTTCGTCGCGCCCTCGACGGCAATCCTTTGGTGCTGCAGGTCCTAGTTTTGGGTTTCCAGAATTCAGTATACAGATACGGATCGTTAAACAGTCTGCTGCCCAGCCCTTGTCGTCGCCTCAAACAATTGGAACTTAGTAGTGTGTATTTGGACGAATCTTTCGCGGAGAGGCTCCATGCTCTGGTCCCATGCCTTGAAGATTTGATTCTTAGGCGTTGTTACAGCTGGTTTTCTGCAATTCATTCAGACAAACTGAAGAATTTGGTAGTTGATAATTGTGAAAGTCAACCTGCTGATGTATTTGTCGTCAGGGCTCCTGGTCTTTCTTCCCTGTGCCTGGACCTGTCCCTTAACACCTACCGAAAAGGTATTTCATTAGATGTAGGAAACTCCCTTATAAGTGCATCAGTTGCTATGCGATATGGTCAGACATCTCCAAGAAGCCAAGCTAAGCTTATTGGTACCCTATCCAGTGTGACAAGTTTGGAGCTGATACATTTCCAACCAACGGTATGCCCATTATCCATGAATGTATTGTTTGGTGTCACACACATGTGAGGGTTTTCCCTGAACTAGCTAGGATAGCATGATACAAGTTTCATTCTTCATAATTTTCAGGCAATGCTAGATGAGGAGTTTGACAAAATTCAAATATTCAACAACTTGAGAACCTTGTCTCTCATCTCATGCTTGATCAGCAATGACGAACATTATGTGCACACATTCAAGCCTCTTCATAGATTTCTACAGAAGTGTCCTAATCTGGAGAAGTTTACTTCGCAGCAATTCCCGGTAGGAGCACTTAATATACTTGTCTACGTTTTACTTATTGGTTTCCTTTTTTCTATTAGGCTGTGTTGAAACTGATTTCTTATATAGTATGATGCCTAGTTGATTTTACCCTCTTGTTGCTCGTGTTGTATGTTTCTCACCACCATCCCCATTTTCAAGATTGTAAACTGCCCTTATTAGGCTAGGGTGTTATTATTAGGGGATACAACTTTTGATTTATCGCATTTCTTCTTGACAATTAAGCATTGTTCCTGATTTTTTTACATAATTACCCCCGTTCCAATTAGGACTATCATGATGCTAATGATGACCCAACTTTCTAAATTAAAACTTTTGTTAACGATCAATGACTATGTTCTTCTTGTTCTGTTGGTAAACCCTAATGATCAATGACTATTATTCTAGAACTGTTGCAAGAAAAGTTGGCTAAAAGTTATTTGGTAGGATTTTTCATGACTAGATGTAATTTTAGAAATATATTGCTAATTAAGAGTTAAAATTTGGGGAATATATACTTCCAATCAAATTAAAAGTTATGATGTTCAAAATACGTTTGACCTGTTCTGCAGTTCTAGGCTTTTTTTTTTCATGCTGGCTCAAAATGGTAACCCCATTCATTAAATTACTTCATGTCGTTCACTGTTTCGAAGTGCAACTATTAAGAATTAGTTCAAGCGCATAACGAACACAAAAGTTTTCATTTATGTTCCATGGGACTAAACTTTTATGTTGATGACGAAATGGCCGGCTCAGTCATTTGTAGTAAAAAAGTATGGTTAGCATGCCATACCTGTGCACTTTATCGTTGTAAAGAGCTAACTCTTCTGAAGTTTTCCTACTACGATTGTTATTTTTATTCACCCTCTGTGCTACACGTTTGGTTTATTTCTAGCTTTGTATCTAATATGCAGTAGAAAATAGAGGAGGATTGCCTATTTGTTGGAATCATTTAAAAAGTTGTTGCGTTGGATTGTTTAACAAGTTATATCTTGATTTCAGTCGGTGCAAGCCATTGAGTCGTATGAACTCCATACATTGGAAAACTTAAGAACCTTATTCCTGGGTAGGTGTGGTTTACAAGATGACTTTGCATTATTGCGTCACTGTCTACAGAGATCTCCTAATTTGGAAAAGCTCACTTTAGATCTCTGCGAGGTATTTCATTTTTCTCTTGCCCCAATTTTTTTTAACTCTTGCGCAATTTATATTACTAGTGGTAATTTACACATATAGTTTGTAATGGAAACAGCTCTCAGGATCCGCTGGACAGGAAGGGAAGGCCGAGCCAAAGAACTATTCTCCGTCCAGAAACCTGGCGACTTTCCAATGTCCGAAGCTAAAGTCTACTGAAATTATATACGGAATAGGCCATGACGATATCCCAGAACTGGTCAGGGTTTTGCTGGACTTTGGTTGCGCACCAGAAAATTCTATAACCTTTACCAATTTGGAGAAGCTATATCCGTTCTTCTAGTTTAGTGTCATCGAACTTTTGGTTGCTGTAATTTTTTATTCTTTCAGACACAGTCTATTGTAATAAATGTAGGAAACGAATCTACCTTTCACTGTTTCAAGATAGGAATAAGAAAAAGTAACTAGTATGATGCCGTTATCTGAAAAATGCAATGTTGGTTTTGCTCAACTTCCCTTGGAATCGTGTGGCATCGATTGTTGTCTATTTGTATTGCTCATTCTTGGAAAATGTGTTTGCACCAGTGAGCTTGCTACTTACGCACTGGTACTCTGATTTGCTGGAAGTATTCGTTATCTTTTTAGGATTGCTGGAAGTATTCGTGATACACTGGTTTGCTTTTTTTTTTTTGTGAGCCTAAGCAACCACCCTTTATTATCTCACTGTATCATGATTATTACAAATGCCATCGGGTGGCGTTAGGAACCAAACGTGTCTGCCTAATGCAGCATAAACATAACTCTTAGCTAGATTTTGTGCGTCCACATTTGACGCTCTATTCTCATGCACAAACTCAACTCTGCCAAACTCCTTTGCTCTAGCTCTAATCTCCTGGACAACATGTCCATACACACCCATCCTGTCTTCTCTGATGCTCTTCACTACGTTGGCACAGTCAGAGGCTAACCTAAAGTGTTGCAAGATCAAATCACTCGCAAGGGCTAGGCCTTCTCTGCAAGCGATCGCTTTCATAGTTTCTGCGTCCCTAATACCCTCAACCACCAAAGTAGAGGCTCCAGCGAAATTACCATCCTCGGACCTTGCTACTGCTGCAGCTACCGCAATGTCTGAATTCTTGGATAAAGCGGCATCAACATTTATTTTCATCATGCCGCTCGGCGGAGGAATCCAGCGTGGCACACTCCTTTGCCTCGCTTCCTTCTTCTTCGTATAACTTCGTATAAT
>LAPY01002139.1:24921-36700 GCA_000970635.1 Eragrostis tef | reverse complement strand
CCGGGAGGCTATGCGCCGGCGTGTGCTGACAGAGCGGCGCTGCTGGTGGTGTGCTCGGTGTTGGTGGTATTGGTGTGGAGGCTGATGGTGAGGTGTGAAGGTTGATGGTGAGGCAGTGCGGTTGTGGTCGTGGCGACGTGGCGCGGTTCTGAACACTGGCGATGCTGGTGTGATGAAGGTGGTGGTGGTGTTCTCGGCGAGGAGTTGCGGATGGAGGCCAGCAGGTGTGTTGTGTGGCGCGGCGGTGGTGCAAGGTGACCGCGCACGGAGGCGGCAACGTGGTGGTGTGCGCTGGGAAGTGGTGCGACGGTGCGTGCTCACCGGTGATGTGCACTGTGCTGTGGTGTGGGTGAGATGGAGGCCGGCGGTGGTGCTCGAGGTTGGGAGATGCGGTGCTTTAGGTGCTGGTGGTGGTGCTAGTGGCCCTGTGGTGCTTGGTTGTGCTGTGGTGGTAGTGCTGGTGGTGTTGTGATGCGCGGTGGTGGTGCTGTGGTGCTGGATGGTTGACACTGGCAGTGATGGTGCAGTCGGTGCGTGGAGCTCCGGGTGTAAAGCTTGCTCGGTGTTTTCATCGATGCCGGCAACGACGACACCCATAGGTGTCGTGTCCCTCGTTAGAGGCGTCACCGTGGTGCTTCCGTATCTAACCATGAGGTTTTTCGGGATGAAAATCAGCCCAAATGAGCAGTGAGAGAGTGTGTTCGATCGCAATCTCATATGTTTATTTTGCTGATTTGCCCAGCACGCCGCAGTTTGGCACGATTTCGCTTTGCTCAATTGCAGCATATCTACCCGACACCACACGAAAACCCGGCTGGGAGACAAAAGTTTCGTCCATCCAGCCGGTGTTGCCGAAATGACAAGCACTACTGGACGTGCACTCGTGCTGGCCCATTCGCAGAGGTGAAGACACGTTTGCGGCCACCGCCCCAAAGCCGTGGGTTTGTCGTCTTCTTGCTGCGGTTGCCATTGGGTGTAAAACCTGTGTGAAGTTGGTTGGTTTTTTTTCTGTTGACGGAAAAATGTTAAAGTATATTTGGTAGGCAAGTTTAGCGTTGTCAAGTTTTCAAAAGATGGTACGCACATGCCTGGCTAGTTATCAGTGTTTCCTCTTCATTCTTTTTAAATCATGTCATTACGTCATCTAATATGCCCTAGATGTTTTGTGAGACATTCTCAGAGTTCAAGAACATGAGAACCTTAGAATTGAGTTGTAATATTAGTCATGACCGCCAAATATCGAGACATGTTCATCGGAATTCATCCAATTTAGAGAATCTCACTTTACGGTGTTGCAAGGTATTCAAAATTAAATTCATTATCATCATACGTCTTTTACACTGTCAACATTTCGATTTCAAATGATTACCATAAATGAAAAGAAACTTCCAAGTCGTTGAATAGATTTAGCATTTAGTTCATTGCCTTGCATCTTTGTACCACATGATTGTCTTTTAAAAGCCTTTTCTGGTCCTGAAATGCTGAAAGGGTTGTGTGGTGAAAGTGCTGCAGTTTTCATGTATCCATCCCTGAAGCAGTTACGTAGAAGTTTGATGAAACTTTCGAAACAGTACGCAAAGCTCAATTCAGATCCGAGTTTCTTCTGTGCTTTGACCAAAAGAGTCATATTATTAGTCCAAAAAAAATTAAAAAGCTCCGGTTTCCATCCCAGCCGTGCCTGGTTCGGCTAGTTGCCCATGGCAGCCACCTAGACCAAGACGTGCTGACGCGGTGGTGTTGCTCTGTCCTCTGTGCGTGGCCGCGCGCGCATCGTCATTGCTGACGACGACGGCCGGCGCAAATCTGAAAGAGCCGCGCTGCTACGTGAGAGAGGTTTGGGTCGATCCGTTCGGTTCAACGAAGCGGACCTGCTCGAACCGAAACGGGGCCGGCTCACGTGGGCCATGGAACCAAGCCGTCGATCCTAGGTCGAGCCGAACCTCCTTTGGCCTCGTTCGTTTACTTAGTTTTCATTCCATGCGCCTGGTTCAAGTGGATCCATGCGTGTCACTTGATCCATGTGATCTTCCTATCCAGGTGCAGGAATCGGTCTTTGCAGTTGTTTTTGGCCATTCGGTTGAGCCAGAAGGAATGCACAGAGGAAAAAGACAACAAAAACATGCTATCTTATCAGGCTCTGATTTTCCTTTCACAATACTCTTATATCAGGAGCCGAACACAATGCATCAGGCTATGAGAAGCATATGTTCATTCCACAATGATCTCAAGGTGATCAGGTCTCACTATGCAGTAAACATCACCCAGAAAAAAGATTCAGTAAAACATCAAAAAATAGGCATCTAGTATGCAGTAATTGAAGAGTAAATGTAAGATTCAGGAAAAATCACAAAGGGATCTCATAGCTTCATAGCAAGTAGCGTCAGACAACCTTCATCAGATTGACTTTACCAAGCATAAAGCAATCCAAATAAATAACATTTAACAGAGACACCCATATGCAAGATTAACTCATAGAATTCTATCCTGTGCATAAACCAACACTCTTTCAGCCAAGTAAAATACAACACTCTTTCAAAGCATAGACTGCTTGTTTTAGGAGTCCAATTTCTTGGTGTACTCAGCCTTGAGCTTCTCGGCCTTGGCAAGACTTCAACAATTCTTTCTGTACATGTTTGTAGATAGAAACTCTTGAGAAAATAACAAAAGAGACAAACTCAAATAACAGCTACAACATCATTCTGTGACTAGCATGCTAGGATTCTTTCAGAATACAGATACAAGCAAAAGACAATGTGTGTTTGTCTATAATTATAGACAATATGCAAGTTACAAACTTATTTTCAGAACATTGGCATGCATGTATTTAAAGAATTGCAAAAATCTGTACTAAATATAAGAGAGAAAGGCATATCACAAAATAACTTAAGACTTGTCATTCTTGATCAGACATAGGAAGAAACAGGACACACTGAAAGCATTAGGATCGGAGAGAAAAGTACGACAGTTGTGCTGCAGGTTCTTTAGTGATTCCTCTCATGTGCATACATATATAGTACAAGTAGCAGTACTAGATTTTACCCTCTTCACTTAACTAAATAGACACCTTATAGACAGTAACATGCACCAAGGAAAGATATTTGAATGTCAATATTTTTTGGAATGAAATGATAATCAAGTCATGGAAGCACTCAAAAAATAATGCAATAGAACCAGTAGGTGGATTGATATTTCACTATGCTTCAAAGAGATATCAGTGCTCATTCGATGGATTTATAATTCAATAGAACCAGCACTTCTCATTCACTATTCTTTGATACTTCAATATCACTATTCTTTGATACACCAAAAAAATTGAAACTTAGCTACTGGTCAAGCAAGTGAGTTAGGTGTATGGCATAAAAGCAGCAGGAAGCAGCCGGTATACTCTTACTTCTGACTGAATACAAGTTTAATTCAAGACAACATGAAAATTCCTATCAAGATTAGATGATACATTCACCATTCCAATGCTCGGCTCCCGCACACAAGCATACAAAAATTCAGCAAACAAGTTGTGCCAATGCTCTTCTCGGTGATAGTACGAGCACGGACAAGCACACAATCAAATTGACGGAACAAAGATAATAATGAAGAGTTGCGATATAACCATAAACAAAAATATTAACCTTTGCTTGTTCTCACACAACTCTCGGTTGTACTTGTAACAAAAGAAAGCTGATTAACAATACTTTGCACAAAAGCTAACCATGGCTTGCAGTAGAAATGAAGGAAACAACAGTACTAATTCTACATTTGCTAATAAGCATGCTCTAATTTAGAGAACAAAAAAGGTAGGTACTGAATCTGCATCTCATGGACGCACCACAATTGGAAAACTATCAATTTGCAGCACGCAGGAGATATTTTCCAGCTCCCAGCGAAAAAATAATTAATAAACAAAGCAATTACCAGGGCCACAGGGCTTCTTCTCTGGCCGCCCAGCACCCTGCTTGCTGCTGCTGGCATCATCGGCAGCTACTAGGTAGCAAATGAGAGGAACCTAGGAAGTGAAGCTGTGCTTGTACAACAATCAGAAGAACTCTAGCTATGGATCACTTCACTACGAGCGGCAGGTTTTCTAAAGAGGAGGAGGCCGACGAGGAGCAGGAGGACGCGTCCGTTTCCAGGCACGAGATCCCGTTCATGACGGCGCCCGCGGCCACGACCGCGTCATCGTCGGTTGCGGCCTCCGCGTCATCGGCCACATCAGCGTCCGCATCGGCAAGCAGTAGCACCCCCTTCCGCTCCGCGTCGTCAGGGGACGGTGTCGCGTCATCCGATCTGCCGCGCGGCTCCTTGTCCGCCCATGCGCCATGCTCCCCCAACCCACGGTCTCCTGCTCCGCCGCACTACCGCACTACCGCTACGCCGCCGGCCTCGCCGTGCCGTTGCACCGCCGGCCTGGGCGCCGCCGGAACGGCTCCAGTCCCCAGCAGTAGCAAGTTGCTGCTGTGCCGCCAGGAGAGTCCTTCCCCATCTTGGCCCCCGCCTCGCCTGGCTGCGACCTCCACCTCCGCCTGCTCCACGCCCCCATCTCAGGTAATCTTGCACTACCCTAACGATCCGCCGCGTCGGGAACTTCGATCATTTGCCTCGTCCCAACGCGATTTAGCAGTGAAGCTAGTTGTGGTCCCTAGTTGCTGGGAACATTTCCCTCACCCGATTAATTTATTGATTATGTTGGACTGATTACAGTATGTGGTCTTTGAATGGAACTCCTAGACCTGATAGATGGTACTTTTGTCCTTGCCAACTTTGATTTTAGAGAAAAGAATTGCAGTGATATCTGCATAACTGAAATTTATCTGAACCATCAGATTTTGTGTGCTCTTGTGTAAAATGAAATGGGATCTAGCAACACGCCTGACAAATCTTTATGTTTGTTCTAAGAAAAACATATCATGATTTTGTTATGCTTATATGGGTAATCTACAGCAGGACGCCTCATGGAGCTCGAGGACACAGGAAAGAGGGCCCGTGCCGCAAGTAGCGGCGTCTTGGCCGTCGACCGGCTGAGCGCCCTGCCGGACTGCCTACTAGCAATGGGATCTAGCAACACACCTGACAAATCTTTATGTTTGGTCTAAGAAAAACATATCATGATTTTTTATGCTTATATGGGTAATCTACAGTAGGACGCATCATGGAACTTGAGGACACAGGAAAGAGGGCCCGTGCCGCAAGCAGCGGCGTCTTGGCTGTCGACTGGCTGAGCGCCCTGCCGGACTGCCTCATTCACCTCCTTCATGAAGGCCCGGCAGGTGGTGCAGACGTGCGTGCTCTCCACAAGGTGGACGCACCTCTGGCGCTCCGTGCCAAGCGTCGATCTCGACATGATGGAGTTCAAGACAGCAGCTGAGAACAGCGATACTAGTGATGATAGTTCTGATAGTGATCAGGATGATGAGGAGTGGGAGAAGTTTGAGGACTTCACCGACCACCTGCTTATTCCTAATAACATTTCCATTTCCCTGCTGGATTCGTTTCGGCTACATGTTACATACAAATACGGCAAACAAGCAGCTAAATGGATCCGCTATGGCATGAAGTACAACGCCCAAGTACCTGGCATTCCGGGCAAGGGATTGAGCTCTAGCTGCTGGCGTGTTAAAAGACTACATCTTTCCCATGTGCATCTGGACAGTCGTTTCACTGATCATGTCAGTTCAGGGTGCCAACTTTGGAGTATTTGGAGCTGAACGGTTGCCAGTGTTATTTTCATGAGATCACCTCCCACTCATTGAAGCACCTGATTCTGAGAAAATGCGGCTACATGCTCCTTTCTGAAATTAAATCATCTACCCTGAAGAATCTGGTTATTGAGTGGAGTACTGGTGTTCGGCTGATTGTCTTGGCACCTGCTGTTGCCGATCTATTCCTGGCCTTGAACAGTTACTACGCTGCAAATATTTCATACAGCGGGATGCCATCCCTGATCAATGCATCGATTTGTCTGTCATATTCCAGAGGAAATCAACTCAGCAAAAATTTAATCAAAGTCCTTGGTGGTTTGTGCAATGTGGCAAGCTTGCATCTGTTAGGCTTCCAAACAATGGTATGCACTCTGTCTTCTCGGTGTTTCCTTTTTCATCGTGCATTCGGCCTCATGTTGTGGTATCATATAATATACACCAGGTGCTCAGCCAGGAATCAACGGCATTTCCTAACTTTGAGATGCTCAAAACTTTATTACTAATTCGCTGTGATCTTAGTGATGATTTCAAGACATTGGAGCACTTTATGAAGAGTTCACCAAATTTGGAGAAGCTCACTCTTCGGTGTTGCAAGGTATATTGCACTTTGGCCAGTAATATTTATGTCAGTCCTTTGAGTTAGTTTTCTTACGTATTTTATTATTCCAACAGTTCCCGAAATATCTTAACAAAAGGAAAGGAAAGGCGAAGTCAAAGATGGTACCTTCCTCCAAACGTCTGAACATGGTGGATGTTGAGTGCAAGAATCTCAAGCTTACGGAAATCATACATAAAGATGATGTTGATGTTCGCCAACTGGTCGAGCTTTTGTCGAGCATTTTTCGGTATCCACCTCAAAATAACATAAAGGTCACCAAAGCTGCTTAGTATTATCATTGGTCGAGACCATCTTTGGGTTCTCATCACATTCTGGTTCCACTGTATTTTGTATGCATGTCTGACTTGTATCTCCAGTTGTACTGTTTAATTGCTACAATTTACACTTGACTTGTTCCAAGAGTATCTATGAATTAAGTCTACTTTATGGCCTATGGTATTGATTTTGAATCTGTTCTCTACACTTGTGGACTTGCTGAAACCTTTAGGTGATTCTTGGTTGCATATAGAAGTACTGACATTTAGCCTAATTGTGAAATATTCTTTAATTTTCAACCAGCATCAACATCGAAGTAGGTGTTTTTCCCCCCCCCCCCCCCCCCCTCCTGTCAAGATTGAAAACTACCGGGTAAATGCTGAGTTCACTTGATTGACTTTTCAAGGTGCAAATATTTCCTGTGTGTCCTGCTCTGCATTTTTTACTGTTGGGAGATCATTTCTGAAGTGTAATTACATGAATAACATTTGAGTCTGAAGAAGGACCAGAGCCGAACTGCCCAATCCATTCGTCAATCATACGGCAGTGCAAATTCTTGATTTACCGGGGGGGGGGGGGGGGGGGGGGGGGGGGGGGGGGGGGGGGATAAAGGTTTGTTCCAATGGATGTTACTTGTCCTCCTGTAAATGAAAGAATTTACTTGCTCGGTGTTTTGTGAAGCTACAAAGCGAGCTTTAGGTTGGGTTCAGTGAGGTTCAGTAGTTTATTTTAGCTTCTCAAATGCCGGTAACACGACTGCGTTAAACTAAAATTCATCAGCTCAACATGAACGCACACGTTGTGCCTCGCTGACCTGTGTGTGTGCCGTTTGGCCCAGATGCGCCTAGTTGCCCCCGGGTCGCGGCAGGCCTGTGCGTTGGGGGCCTTTGGGCTCACTCACATACGGACATACCTCCGCCGCGCGCGCATTCCGGCGAAACTTGCCTCTACGGCCGGCGGCCCCCGCCGCCGCAAACCACCGGGAGAACGTCGAATCCCTGCCAGTCAGAAAATGGCCGGGAGACGCGTGTGTGACCGATACGACGTGCCGTTCTGTTCGCATGCGTCTGTAACGCGGGGCGGTGGCATGCGGCTGTTAAAAGCTGCGGCTGCTCGGCAGATCACACGAATGACTGCTTTGGATCAACAAGCCTATACTGTAGCGAATATACACTCAGACGTTAGTATACAAAGAAGTTGTACGTACTACGACTCTACGAGATGTCAGCTAAATATCTTGCCTGTACTATTCGTCGCGGTTGGGGCCCTTACGGTTTTTTTTTTCTTTTTTTGACCAAACGTGGTTCCCCCGTTATCTCCTCTCCTTTTCCCTCTCGCCTTGCCGCCGCCGGGGGAGACGAGGGTCTCCACCGCGGGCTCCGAGGGCAGTCTTCGCACGGTCGCGTCTTCTCCGGCGACAGGCCGTGGCACTCGGTAATTAAGCCCCTCCGGGCCTCCCCAGAAGACACATCTCTTACCTCACGTATCGAGTGTTTCTGGCTCTCATAAATCCTTTGCTGCTTTAATCTTCATCATCATCATATATAAAGACAAACTTATCTCTTTTGAGATCGACTTTAATATAGAATTGTCTGGTCCAGCGCTTTCTTTAGATCTTGCTTTATCTCCCGATCTAGCTACTCACCTAGTTAGATCGAATCAGATTTTGTATGCTCTTTACTAAGGAGTCTTTAGTACTAGATATCAATGAGGATTCCCCTGGTACATATCATGATTTGTTATGCTTATTTGCTAATCTACAGAGAAGATGCTCGGAGCAGGACGCCTCATGGAGCTCGAGGCCACAGGAAAGAGGGCCCGTTCCGCTAGCAGCGGCGTCTTGGAAGTCGACCGGCTGAGCGACCTGCCGGACAATCTCATCCACCACATCATGTCCTTTATGAAGGCCCGGCAGGTGGTGCAGACATGCTTGCTCTCAACAAGGTGGACGCAGCTCTGGCGCTCCGTGTCGAGTCTCGACCTCGACATGAAGGAGTTCATGACCACAGTTGAGAACAATGATACTGATGACAACGAGGACTCAGACTCTGATTATAGTATTTCTGAGGATAGTGATGATGAGAGTTCTGAGGATAATGATGATGAGAGTGATGATAATGCCAGCTACAGAGAGTGGGAGAGATTTGAGGACTTCACCGACCACCTGCTTGTTCCTAATAACATTGCAATTTCCCTGCTTGATACGTTCCAGCTACATGTTACTAACAGAAATAATTGGGGCCGACAAGCAGCTAGATGGATCCGTCATGGCATGAAGTACAGCGCCCAAGTGCCTGGCATTCAGGGAAAGGGGTTGAGCTGTAGCTCCTGGCGCGTTAAAAGACTACACCTTTCCAATGTGCATCTGGACGATCGTTTCACGAAGCATGTGAGTTCAGGGTGCCAGAATTTAGAGTATTTGGAGCTGAGCGGTTGCCCTTGTACATTTCGTGATATCACTTCCCACTCACTGAAGAACTTGATTTTGAGAAAATGCAGCTACACAAAACTTTCTGAAATTAAATCATCTACACTGAAGAATTTGGTTATCGATTGCATCACTTGTGGAGCTTTCAGGCCTCGGCTGATTATCTTGGCCCCTGCTGTTGCGGACCTGTTTCTGGCCTTGAACAGTTACTACACTGCAGATGTTGCATACAGTGGGATGCCATCCCTAGTCAATGCATCGATTCATCTACCCGGTTACATGAGAAGCCATCTTAGCAAGGATCTAACCAAAGTCCTTAGTGGTTTGTGTAATGTGACAAGTTTGGATTTGTTAGGTTTCCATACAAAGGTATGCATTCTCTATCTTTTTAGGTGTTCCCTTTTTATCATGCTCATGTTGTGGTATCATCTGATCACCAGGTGCTCGGCCAAAAATCAACAGCATTCCCTAACTTCAAGAACCTCAAGACTTTATTACTAAACCAATGTGATCTTAGCTACAGTTTCATGACATTGGGTCACTTCCTGAAGAATTCACCATATTTGGAGACGCTCACTCTTCGGTGCTGCAAGGTACATTGCAATAATTTAATATTTTTTGTCAGTCATTTCAATCCATTTTGTTACATATTCTTGTGATTTGAACAGTTCCCGAAATATCTTAAGAAATGGAAAGGGAAGACCAAGTCGAAGAAGGTACCTTCCTCCGAACATCTGAACCTGGTGGATGCCGAGTGCAAGAATCTCAAGCTTACGGAAATCATACATAAAGATGATGATGATGTTCACCTACTGGTCGAGCTTTTGTTGAGCATTTTAGGGTATCCACCTCAGAATAACATGAAGCTCACCAAAGCTGATTAGTATTACCGTTAGTCCAACTGGATTATGTATGCATGTCCGACTTTCATCTCCTGTTGTGCTCTTTAATTACCTAAGTGCTACAGTTTTCTCTTTACTCGTTCCAATATGATATAGATATGCATTTGGTGCACATATCAGGTGCACAAAGAGTATTTGGTGCATATGTGCACAAACTTTTTAGACCGTAAGATCTAACCTTGATGGCCTGAAATATTAGAAGTTTGGAAAGTCTCGACCATAATTTTAGCAGCCACAATTTATTATTATTGCCTACATCGATCCCTCACCTGCCATGGCCAATCCAGCTCTTCATCGTCTCTACTGAGTGGACTAATAAGACACGGACTAACACCGCAACCTGGGTCTTTCAAAAAAAAAAAACCACCGCAACCTGCTCCTTAAGGTTTCAACTTTCAAACATTTCTCAATGAGTTTGTGCACATGTGCACCAAATACTTCTTGTGCACTTGATATTTCCCCAAATGGACTAAGTCTATTGCTTTATGGCCTATGTATGGTAGTATTGATTTTGAATCTGTTCCCCACACTTTCGAACTTGCTTAAACCTTTTGGTGATTCTTCATCCAAAACTGTTGTATATTCTGAGTTCACTTGAGCGAAGTGAGCTCAGCTCAGTCGGTTGCCTCCTCCCGTTCTCAGGCAAGCGACCGGGGTTCCATCCCCGCAACTCGCACCAAGTCGGTACTATTGTATATTCTGAGTTCACTTGAGCGAAGTGAGCATGCATGCTTCTTCTCCTCGAAGTACCAGTCTTATGAAATACTATGAAGCCAATATTAGCACTCGATTCGAAAGAACCATCCACCAACTCGGGCCATCTTCAGGCGTACCGGATTTTGACGGTACGCTTGCCTTCCAGAACAGAACCTTCGATGGGACGAGCCATTTCTTTTGTGATATGACCCAAAATTTTGGCCAGCTCAACGACGGTTCGGTCATCGTAGAACTCTACATCTGTGGACTTGAGGTTCTCGCCCGGGTAAGCCGCGTGGGAGATTGTTTGTCTTCGTTCTTTTCGCGCTCGAAACCGCGCAGTTGAGCCATCACTCGAAACCGCGCAGTTGAGCAGCGTGAGCGTCTCCAGGCGTGGGGCGTTCCGGAGGAATCGACGCAGCACCCGGCACCCCGCTCTTCCCAGCTCGCACGCGTCGAGGAGCAGCGCCCTCAGGTTGCGGAACAATGGGAAAGTCTTCGTCGTCCGGCTCCTCGTCGAGCAAAGCCGTGCCCCGACCGCTGCATGGGCGACGAGAACTTGAATAAGCAGGGACCAGAGGAGGCCGTGGCCGCCGTCGCCAGCCGGGTGCGTCAGGGACGCTTCGACGAGGTACGGCATCTCGCTGTCCGTGGTGAACGACGGCGGGTTGCCGTTGATGGACAGCGAAGCGATCCGTGGAACCGCGAGGACCAGCTGCGTCATGGCAGTGTACGTGTCGTGTCGTGTGAATGGTCTAGAGCCGGTGGAAGTCGTAGTAGCCAGTGGTAGTAGCCGTCCTGGAGCTGGAGGTGTTCCAGGGTCTGGAAGTCGACGGCGAGAGCGAGCCCGAACTCCACCGACAGCCGCAGACCCGAGAGATGCAGCGTGGTGAGGCGGATCCTGAACGCGCCGGCGCCGGGGGCCTGGACGAGGTAGTCGGGGAACCGTGGCCATTCGTCGAGGGGAAGGCCCTCGTCTCGGCCGACCAGGTGGAGGTGGAACGCCGCGGGTGCGCGCTGCAGTGCGCGGTCGAAGGCCCACCGGCCGACGCAGAGCCGGAACGTGTCGAGGAGCGACGACGACGCGTCGTGGTGGAGGGTGAGCCTGTCCGCGAGGTCTTCGAACGCCGGCCGCCTCGAACTGGTCCATGTCGAGGCAGGGGGGGGGGGCGCGCCGGGCAGGGCC
>LAPY01002138.1:75011-93856 GCA_000970635.1 Eragrostis tef | reverse complement strand
AAGCCGATCCGGGAGACGGTCGACATGGGGTGGAAGAGCGGCGACGCACGCGTCGCCGTCGAGCACCTGCCCTACATCGAGCACTGGGACACCATCTGCCACGAGATCCTCCGAGCAAACAAGAACGGCGGTGTGTGGGACGGGCCCTTCACCGAGCTGCTCAAGGAGAATGCCAACATTCACGGCTTGGAGGAGGCGCTTGCGGTAGTCAGTGCGATTTCCGACCGCAACATGCAGCAGGTGTTCACGGCTCACGCTCGCAGGGCCTGAGGTGCGTGATGCCTAGGTGGAGCTGTCTTAACCAACTCCTGGTAGTAAAATCAGTCAACGTTCTTGCTAGTAGCCTGTTACGTATGTTTGGTTTCTACAGTGTGCTTGTTGTTGAGTTCTTCAGCAGCCGTTCCAGTTGATATTTGTTCATGTTTCGGTCTTGATCGACTGAAGCATGTGTGTGTGTGTGTGCACGGGTCGATTCGACGGTACCATCGATCTGTTCGAACTTTGTGTCTAATGTTGTTGATGCCATTTGAGTTGCAATTTCATGGACTTTAAGAGCTTCGAATCTATAGCAAAACACGAGGGAATTAATATTTCTTGTTGCTCATATTCCCATACAAAAAAGTTTGAATTCCCATGGCCAATGTATTTGTTGACTGGCTCTCACTACGTACACTTTTGTGCGTCACAACATGTGTGCTGCTTAGCCTGATGCTTGAAGGTATGTAACAGAGCATGATATGGTTCTACGGTTTATTTATGTTCAATACATACACCATTGTGCAAGAACGTAACACTTTTTATATGTAAAAGCGACAGTTTGATTAATTATGAGCATTTCCGATTTTGTGCTTAGCATGTGTTTCACATTGCCTAATTATAAGGTCACATAGTGGTGCAGTTGTAGCGTGTGACTTGACCAGCATGAACGCCGTGTCCTCAGTCTAACGCATACAGGATCACGGAATTATGAACGGCAGCACAATACCTAGACACTCATTTTATTTTTCTAAAATCAATGCCTCAACAAATTCAAAATCCGTTTCTGGATTTTTGATACCCTATCAAGCTGGCAACATTTCCGAACCGTAAAATGCAGGGAGGAAGGACAATGCATGTGGCTCCGGGGTCAGGGTCGGACCGGTCACGCGCAAGAGACTGCAGTGCTGCGCTGAGAACTCGTACATGCCCACTCCTTTCTCATGCGGCGGTGGCGCTTCTTGCATTCGCCAACTACTAATCTGTTCAGCTCTAGGACCACTGCATATCTGCCAGGTGCAAAACTCACATATACCCACGCTTGTTCAGGAAAATCGATCGAGAGAGCAGACCATAGCTTCAGACTTACACGATCTTGCCAATAGTCGACGATCGATTCATACTGCCATGGAGTGGCTCTCCGTGGCGCTCACCTTCGTCGTCATGGGTCTGGCCAGGAGCAGCTTGGTAGCGTTGGTGCACCAGCGCCAGCCGAAGCCGTTCACGGAGAGGCAGTTGTTCGTCCTCAACTTGCACGGCAACGCCTCCTCCGACGACGCCACACTGGCCCTCACGCGCTACGACATCTCCGTTGCCGGCTTCCCCAACCGCACCGGGCACTGGTACGCCTTCCCAGGCTACCAGCACCGGATCCCCGGCACGTCCACGCTCCTCCCCTTCGGCGACAGCTACCGGGACCTCATCGGCGGCCTGGAGAACGTCCCGAGCCTGCTGCTGGACCATGCCGCCTGGCAGCATGCCATCCATGTGATCTCCTCCTTCGCGGACGGCGACGACGTGGAGGAATTGAAGCGGGCTCTGGCGACGCTGAAGGTGACCACAAGCGAAGTAACGCGACTGAAGCCGATCAGGGAGGCTGTCTTCGCGGGGCGAACGGTCGCCGCCGAGCACCTGCCGTACATTGAGCACTGGTACACAATTTGCTCCGAGATCCTCCGCGCGGAAAACAACGGCGGTGTGTGGGACGGGCCCTTCACCGAGCCGCTCAGGGAGAGAGCCAACATCCACGGTCAACTGCACCATGGAGGAGCTCGCAGCGCCTGACCATGTGAAGCTATGCAGTATGCAAGCTAGGTAGCAGCGCAGTTCTTGGCAGTATCATGTTATGCTTCTTCCTGCGTGCGTGTTTGAATTCTGACAGCAACATGCTTGTTGGATTAGTTGGGGTGCTTTGTTGAGTTCACCTAGGATTTCAATCTATGTTTGTTCTTTCTCTAATCGATGTTTGGAGCGTTCTGTGAACACTTGTGAGTCAATTTCTTTAGATAATATTGTTGTGAGTTAATAATTGTCAGCATTATTAGAACTGTGTGATTATCTATTTTCCACCTGACCGCAGTCGCAAAGCTTTAAATCCAAACCATTGCAAAGATTGATACTACATACAAATGATATCTCTGATTGGAAAATAAGATTAATAAATTACTACCAGCTAATGATCATTTCTGGAGAAAACAGGAGGCAGAAATTCCGTACTTCAAATCATCAAAACTGTTAACTTTTCTTTTTATTTTCAACAAAAGTGAGAATTTCATTGGGCTGGTCCACTAAAAAGGCAGGGAGAAGGAGAGCAAGAAAATAAATTCATGATGTTGAATTGATAGGAAGTTGCATATATGCCTAAAGTAGATGTTTGATGCATTGGAATGAAGTTTTTGTTGTACAGTTTGATGTTTCCAATTTCCACATTCTGTTCCCAATCTCCTTTTTTCACTCTGGAACATACTGCTTCCAATAAAGGATGTGTCTTAGAAACCCATGCCAAGATTATCCATTCATTTTCAGATTTTATTTTTACATCGGTCTAATATTATGTTGGTTTCATCTGCTAACATTTTCAATTAGCATTTTTGAAAATTATAACTGATTTCCGTCCTAAAATTATAACTGGCTGAAGAAATAAGCAGCGGTGAAAAAATAAAACACTGAAGCATATGTCAAGGACTAAAATGAAACCACCATAAATGTTCATCTGCTAGCTTGCTTTCAGAGGTTCAGGAGAAACTTTTTGCTGTTGGCTCAGCTGAAAGGTGAGGAGCCCAAGGATGATGCCTGAATTCCATGGCAATGGAGAACTGCCAATCACGGACATCATGATAAAGGGAGGAAGGCACATCTGCTAGCCATGGCGATAAAAAAGAAGCACCCGTTGCAGCTGCATCTGCCTGCAAGAAATGGAAGAAGACATGCGGAAGAGTGGTCGATATGCAACTACTAAATGCAGCTGATTCTGATTGAGGAGATAAATATAGCGTGAAGACCAACGGATCGACTACCTTAATACTGAGTAAACACGACGGCTCGGTATCGCCGCCGGTTAGCAAAAGGGGCCTGAAAAGATACTAAAAGACATGGACATGGGTTAGTGGGTAGAAATGCCTGACAGCCATTACGGAGAGGAAGCATTGAAAAATTAACTAAAGGTGGGCGTTACTAACTGATGCTATAACTACAACTTATGGGTCATGAGAAGGCTGAATTGTGCAACATCAGTTACACTGCCACGGCGGGAATTGAAGAGATTTGTAGCAGGGATGGCTAGATGAATTGCAATTGTTTTCATTGCCTGACATAAAAAATGCACAGCTGGCCAAGGAATGATCTAACAGTAAGGAGCAAATGAATCTAAGGATCAGATGACTAAAAACAATTGCGATGACGTGGCTCGCTGTGGTTGCAGCTTTATAGCAATTAGTGATAGTTAGTGGGTTGCATCTATATAAGATATATAGATATGGCGATCCCCAACACTCACCGCAGCCGACTCATAAACCGACAGGCGGACGCGTGAATTCACGGTAGACGACTCCCTTGTAAACTTTTTTTAGTAGATAATTTTTCATTTATATTTTAATCACAGTAATTATTTTACAACATGATCATATTAATCTTTATGTGGGTTCATCATATTTTGAAGAATATGTATAATTTTTTAAAACTGTGATACAACATTTGAAAAAATATTGTGTTGACCTGATAAAATGTTGATACAGTATAGACGAAGTGTTGAAACAACAATCTGAAACGTTGATGATTTTTTTTTTTAAAAAAAAGGTTTGAAATACACTCACATTGGATCTCATTAATTTCAAAAGGTCACATAGGTTCAAATGGATCAAAAACGGATTAAAGATATGATCGGAAAATGCATTTGAAGTTTGATATTCAACCAAAATCTTGAATATTACAATGGGTGAGACGATCGAAATGTACGAAAGACAAAAAAAACAATTTAGGGTATACCATTTTTTTCAGCCCTCTAAATTTTAGGCCTATCACAGAGTATTAAATAAAGTCTAATGACAAAATTTTTTATAGATGAGTGCTAATTTACGAGATGAATCTAATGAGGCTAATTAATCTATGTTTTGCTACAGTGATGTTACAGTAACCATCTTCTAGTCACAGCTTAATTATCCTCATTAGATTCGTCTCGCGAATTAGACCAGAAGTTCTGTAGTTAATTTTTTAATTAAACTTTATTTAATACTCATAAATGACTAGATTCTTTTGGATGTGACCTCTATAAAATTTAGACTCCAGGAAACGAACACACCTAAGATATCATATCTATCTTACAAAGTGTTGTGTTGAATTTGTAAATGCAAAATAAAAAACCAAGCACAATTGTTAAATATGAATGGGATAGAAGTTCACAGGAACGAAATCTCAGAATATATGAATTCTTAATTAAGCTGAGCATGGGTAGAAAACAGTACCTGTATAAGGCTTTTTAGAGGCAATTAGGACTGTTTCATCCATGGATCGCTGGTATCCAAATACACATGGGTTTTTGAAGAAGCTATAGGTTCTTAGGACCTTTTAAAAATTAATGTGGGGCTCTAAAAGAAGATCCGTCCATGGACTTCCTTTAACGAGTCAACAGCTTCACAAGTTGAATTGGATCAACAAAAATGAGAAACACTAGGATCTATGGAGGAGAGACGCTTCACCAGGAAAGCATGGACGCGTTATGGGGCCCGCCGCCAGTTCAGAGGAATGGGACATATGCCTGACATATGCCTGTAGAAACAAGCAGCAACAAGTAATTGACAACTTGACACCACGACACCATTAGACCAATTTTTTCTTCAACGACTAGTGCTCCACGTACGTAGACCAATTTTTTCTTCAGCGACTAGACTAGTACTCCACGTGGACCAATTTTTTCTTCAACGACTAGTACTCGAAAGATAAACATGTGGTGCAGATTAGGGCGTTTCAAATTTTTATACATAAAATCTGTCCGGAATTTTTGGTTAGTGGACCTTTTGTTGACTAATGATAGTGCCGGCCAAGCAAAATGCGGCATACCTGTACAAACAAGACCATACAGTGAACGTGTACGACTAATGCGCTCGGTGTGCCAGAGTTATCAATGATGTTTCCACTTGTGGGCCACACAAAATAATACATACGGACATTGCTGTCACGGTTTTCCACCACTTATTTCAACCTAATTCTTTAGTAGCGCGCTGTGTGACGATGCTGGCTTGGACACCATCGGCATATGTGCTAGCATTACTCTGTTAACTTAGCAATCCGATTATAAATAGTCGTCCTTACTTCTTGAGCCGGCCTGGTACTAATTAAGCTCCAAAGCTCTTAAGCATTTGAGTATGTGACGTCGATAGACAGCACATCTCTTGGTGAACTGCTACATGCCATGGTTATCCAGGTTCATAACCATGGCGTACTCGGTGTCCCAAGTTCCTGGCAGTTGCTGCTCCTGGTATGTTCGTTTCTCTCTTTCTCCCATGCGAGACCATGCAAATGCCCCGGAGTGGACCAGGATCAGCTAGGAAATCAAACCATCAGTGATACCTTCGACCAAATACCTGGGTATCTAATCCACATGAACACGAGTACGGTCTATGGTGTGTGGGATAGCCTTAGTTCTTACATGGAAACCCATAATCCGATGTTTAATTTGTCCGATAACGGTTGGTTCATACTCTCTAGTTCAATTAGTTTGTGGGAAACCAACTATGACGGGACAGACCTCTATGAGGCGTCCTTCAGCTTTATATTCACTTTTAGCATATACACGCCGCAGAACCAGACACATGGAAGTAGTAACCTGGTCTTTGCCATCCGTCCTGATAATTCGGTTATAGGGTCCCTCCCACCGTCGGGCATATACTTGAACCTCCCCAACGCCACATCAAGATATGTTGGCAAAAGCCGCGTCTCCGCCGAGATCAATATAATTAATGAGACAATATTATTCAATCGCCGGGCCAGCTCTATTTTGGTACAGATAAGATTAGACTATGTGGATGATTCCTCTGTGGTGAATAACTACAGCATGCGAATCGATTATGACCATGTTGGGCACCATATATATGCTTATATCGATGGAGGTGAAGAAACACCGGATCCTGCTAACGCCATAGCAGAGAGGTTCCTCAACATCAGTGGTATCATGTGGCCAGAATCGTCTTTGGGCTTTTATTCCTCGATCGGGCAACTTCTCCAACTTCAGACATGGACCTCAACTGTTGGCACTCTCCCTCATTTTGTGCCCCCTGCCCCAGGCTCAGGCTCACAAGGAAATAAGACCATCATTTTGTCCTCGGTGCTCGGAGCAGCAGCTGTCACTGCCATCACAGCTGCTGTTGTATACTTGTACTTCACCTCGAAATACAGAAGGTGGCAGAAGGAGCAGGACAAACTCGCCAAGGCCATGCAGCAACTCCCGGGGGTGCCAACCCAAGTCGATTACGCCGACATCAGAAAGGCCACCAAAAACTTCCATGAGACGATGAAGCTGGGGAAAGGAGGATTTGGAGCCGTCTATAGATGTAAGCTTCCTGCTACTGCTTCTAGGACAGGCGAGGAAATGGAAGTGGCCGTGAAAAAGTTTATGAGAGAAGTTGAGGACCGGCGCTACGACGACTTTCTCGCGGAAGTTAGCATTATCAATCGTCTTCGTCACAAGAACATTGTCCCGCTCGTCGGTGAGTAACTATCTAATTGCACTGTCCACCTTTGCCCCTTCATTAAATGTACTTATTTCCTAATCATTTGGCATCTGAATATCATTTTTCAGGATGGTCTTACAACAAAGGGGAGCCCCTGCTTGTCTACGAATATATGACCAATGGTAGCTTGGACCAGCATCTATTTCAGAGAAGCAGTAAGGGCAACAAGAGGCACGAAGAAGCAGCTACTCGGCACTGGGACACCCGCTACAGAATTGTGCGGGATATAGCAACAGGCCTTCATTACGTTCATCATGAACACGAGCCGATGGTACTCCACCGCGACATCAAGGCAAGCAACATCATGCTTGACTCTACCTTTGGGGCCCGTCTCGGCGACTTTGGTATCGCCTGCACAGTCGCTGTTGACAGGAGCTCCGTCACCGGGGTTGCTGGCACCATCGGATACATAGCGCCAGACTATGCGATTAGCCACAGGGCTACACGCCAGAGTGACATCTATGCATTTGGGGTGCTCGTTCTGGAGATTGTTACGGGCAAGAAAAGTGGAGATGTCTCACGAGACGACGGTCACATCACCGATTGGGTCTGGCGCCTGCGTCAAGAGGGAAAGCTGTTGGACGCTGTCGACAGTGGTATGCTTGCCACAGATGACGGTCAGGAGGACGTTGCTGAAGAGGCCAAACGCCTACTTCTCCTTGGCCTGGCTTGCACTAACCCGAACCCATCCAATCTCCCAATCATGGTGGACGTTGTGCAAATCATCACCAAGTTGGCGCCGCCGCCGGAAGTGCCCCTTGAGCGACCAACGTTCGTGTGGCCGCCGGAAGACTGGCGTACAAGAAACTCTGTGTATAGCACAGCAATGAGTAAGTGGGACCAGAGTTCGGCAAGCACGACCACTGAGCTGGTGCAGTTCAGCCAGGGGCACTAATTTTCTACCGTTCTTTCTTCTAGCTAGTGCAGTAATTTTCTTATCCGATCGGTCAATGTGTTTTTGTGCGTTGCAACAATACATATTGCTTTCCTGAAATGCACTAGCTAGTGCAGTAAAAAAATCCTATCAATGTGTTTTTGTGTAGTTGCTCAGGAGAGATCGATAGCTTGGCGCGCGATCAGTTCATGACGAAGCGCTCTTCTTTCTCTTCCTCCAAACTCCTGCTCTTTCTCATGCTTGCTCTCGCCGCCTGCCAGCAATAATAGATCGAATTATAGAAACCACTCATCAGCTATATTGCTGGGGAGAGAAAAGGGTTCATTCGTCTCCGAAATCCTGACCTTGCACAGACACGGCAAGATGTGGCCATATTGGCCACGAAAACCCATGACCTCACCCATCTCCTACGAGCATCGGTGAATGGAGCGGTCCATTCACTGGGCTGCTAAGGGAGAGTGCCAACATCCACAGCACGAGTAGGTCCTCACCGTGGTCCGGTGTGAAATTGAACCGCACCCTGGGACCTGATCGTCGCTGTGTTCTTCGAAAAAAAAAGGTGAATCAGTGAGTCATCCGTGGATATTTATTATTGAGTCAATAGTTAACTAGAGTCTAAACAATGATGAGTGCATGTCTTTTTACGGAAACAGAAGGAGATTTCCCCTGCTAAACTTTTATTGATTACCCGTTAGTTTTATGTACATGCAAGAAATTAAAACTTTACAGGGATGCCAACCAGAAGCCATGTCTTGCTTAAGACTTGGCTTCGCTCTGTGCATTGTCAGCGAGAAGCTGATCTCTCTGACTCCCATCTAGGGAAACTAAGAACTCTTCCATCAAACACTATGAGCATATGTTTTACGCATGTGAATCATTTGGAAGGTGAATTTGATGCTTCAGCCTAAATCTTTTGTTCCAGGACGATAGCAATAAACGTTTCAGTTGCAACAGATTCATTACTGATATTCAATTTGGGCATTTCCAGTTTTTGTTTTTGCATTGCTTTCGGTCTCTGTTTTTGTTGCCACCAAAAGCAGTGGTAGGAAAACGTTCTTCCATTCAGTTGTTGTTATGCTTTCTCTGGTGATACAGCTGCTTGGCATCATGGGTATCCCATTGCAGAAGTACAGTCGCCATGTACCGTTGACTTTTTTGAAACAACTGGAGGGGCAAGCCCCTACAGATTACTATATTAAAAATATAAAAAGTTACAGGTACAAGTATTGTCTCACGAGACGACGGTCACATCACCGATTGGGTCTGGCGCCTGCGTCAAGAGGGAAAGCTGTTGGACGCTGTCGACAGTGGTATGCTTGCCACAGATGACGGTCAGGAGGACGTTGCTGAAGAGGCCAAACGCCTACTTCTCCTTGGCCTGGCTTGCACTAACCCGAACCCATCCAATCTCCCAATCATGGTGGACGTTGTGCAAATCATCACCAAGTTGGCGCCGCCGCCGGAAGTGCCCCTTGAGCGACCAACGTTCGTGTGGCCGCCGGAAGACTGGCGTACAAGAAACTCTGTGTATAGCACAGCAATGAGTAAGTGGGACCAGAGTTCGGCAAGCACGACCACTGAGCTGGTGCAGTTCAGCCAGGGGCACTAATTTTCTACCGTTCTTTCTTCTAGCTAGTGCAGTAATTTTCTTATCCGATCGGTCAATGTGTTTTTGTGCGTTGCAACAATACATATTGCTTTCCTGAAATGCACTAGCTAGTGCAGTAAAAAAATCCTATCAATGTGTTTTTGTGTAGTTGCTCAGGAGAGATCGATAGCTTGGCGCGCGATCAGTTCATGACGAAGCGCTCTTCTTTCTCTTCCTCCAAACTCCTGCTCTTTCTCATGCTTGCTCTCGCCGCCTGCCAGCAATAATAGATCGAATTATAGAAACCACTCATCAGCTATATTGCTGGGGAGAGAAAAGGGTTCATTCGTCTCCGAAATCCTGACCTTGCACAGACACGGCAAGATGTGGCCATATTGGCCACGAAAACCCATGACCTCACCCATCTCCTACGAGCATCGGTGAATGGAGCGGTCCATTCACTGGGCTGCTAAGGGAGAGTGCCAACATCCACAGCACGAGTAGGTCCTCACCGTGGTCCGGTGTGAAATTGAACCGCACCCTGGGACCTGATCGTCGCTGTGTTCTTCGAAAAAAAAAGGTGAATCAGTGAGTCATCCGTGGATATTTATTATTGAGTCAATAGTTAACTAGAGTCTAAACAATGATGAGTGCATGTCTTTTTACGGAAACAGAAGGAGATTTCCCCTGCTAAACTTTTATTGATTACCCGTTAGTTTTATGTACATGCAAGAAATTAAAACTTTACAGGGATGCCAACCAGAAGCCATGTCTTGCTTAAGACTTGGCTTCGCTCTGTGCATTGTCAGCGAGAAGCTGATCTCTCTGACTCCCATCTAGGGAAACTAAGAACTCTTCCATCAAACACTATGAGCATATGTTTTACGCATGTGAATCATTTGGAAGGTGAATTTGATGCTTCAGCCTAAATCTTTTGTTCCAGGACGATAGCAATAAACGTTTCAGTTGCAACAGATTCATTACTGATATTCAATTTGGGCATTTCCAGTTTTTGTTTTTGCATTGCTTTCGGTCTCTGTTTTTGTTGCCACCAAAAGCAGTGGTAGGAAAACGTTCTTCCATTCAGTTGTTGTTATGCTTTCTCTGGTGATACAGCTGCTTGGCATCATGGGTATCCCATTGCAGAAGTACAGTCGCCATGTACCGTTGACTTTTTTGAAACAACTGGAGGGGCAAGCCCCTACAGATTAATTTATTAAAAATATAAATAAGTTACAGGTACAAGTAAAAAAGAAAATTCATGGTGGTTGAAATAAGAAGAAAATAAAGAGCAAGAAAAGAATAAAAGGTTGTTGTATCAGCCCCATTGATTGATCCATTCTTGAAGTCTGTCCTGGTGTCTTCCTTTTGCTCTAAGAACCACCAGCTTCATTTCTTTGAGGAAAGTTCTTTTGCAATTATCTACTGTGGGATCAACATTGTTGAAAATCCAATTGTTCCTCTCTACCCAGATGGCCCAAGTCATCATTACGATTATGTCCATGTAAAATGGGACCACTAATTTCCTTCTGAGCCATTTCATGATGTGTGTTATTCTCAGGCGTTGTGGGACTGTGATTCCAATCAATTGCCAACAAGCTTTGGCGAAGTTGCAGCGAATGAAGAGATGCCTCAGAGTTTCCTGTTTTTGCCAAATGCAGAGTTCACAATTGTAGTCATCCAAGTGCATATGCTTTGTTCTTAGTAGCCCCCTTGTGTTCAGTCGGTCTTTGAGCAGTAGCCAGAAGAAAACTTTATGTTTGGGCTGACAGTTACATTTCCAAAGCCACTTGTATGCCGGATGCACTTCTTGTTGTCCCATGAGGAATTTATATGCTTTTGATGCTGAGAACATTTGTGAACCCCATATGTATGTCCAGATATCATCCTCTTGATTGAGTGTTAAGTTTTGCGTGATGTTCATGAGGTCTTGTAGTTGATCATAAGCCTGTACTGAAAGTGGTAGGCGGAATAACTTGTTGAGATCTGTTTCTAGGATGAAATCATGCAACAAGATGTTTGGTTGCTTGACAAAAGAATGCAGCTCAGGATATGCCATTTTGAGTGATCTTGTGTGCCAACCATCTTCCCAGAAAATCACTGTTTTTCCATCATTAACCAGTGGTGTGGCAATTCCTTTGTAATAGTCCATGATCTTGACTATGTCCTTCCACTAGAAGGATCCCTTTTTCTGCACTCCAGGTAATTTGCCACTTTGATAATAATTGTCCCAGAGAAGTTGTACCCATGGGAGATCCTGTCTGTTGAAGAATTTGTGCAGATGCTTCATCAGAAGAGCATCATTTTGAGTTCTCAGTTTTTTGACTCCTAGTCCCCCTTGTTTCTTTGGTAATGTGACCATTCTCCATGCTGCTAGAGGTGGTTTCCTTGCGTTGACTTTAGAATTCCTCCATATACAATGTCTTCTGTAAGCATCAATCAAGTCTAAAATTTTGATGGGCATTCTCATGGAGCACATAACATAGGTTGTCATGGATGTGAGTACTGAGTTTGTCATTTCAATTTTTCCTGCCATGGTGAGGAATTGTGAAAAGCATACCACCATGGTGAGGAATTGTGAACAGCATACCGGTCTTCTTTCTATTTGTTGAGCTATCGGCAGGAAGTCCTGTACTGAAGGTTTTGTCGTTCCCACCGGCAATCCCAGGTATGTGAAAGGCATGGTGCCTTGTTGGCAGTTGCAAGTTCTTGCTAGGATTTCACTTTTGGTTTCGTCAACATTGATTGGGATCATCATAGACTTGCTGTAATTGACCTTTGAACCTGTGGAATCAGCGAGGCTTCCATCACCAACAAATTGTCATCTGCATATCGAACTATTGGAAAATCCACTCCTCCACCTATTGGGATAGGTAATTTGATAATGCCCTGATCCTTGGCCTTATTCATAATTGTTTGCAGGAGGTCTGCTGCTAGGCCAAAGAGGAGGGGGGATAAGGGATCCCCCTGCCTTACTCCCCTTTTGCAGTGAAACACTTTGCCAGGCACCCCATTGAGGAGAACAACAGATGTGCCTGAGCTCATGATATTGGAGATCCAATTTTGCCATTTATTGCAGAAGCCCTTGTGTTGTAGCACTTGCTTGATAACCTGATGCTCTATCTTGTCAAAAGCCTTTTCGAAATCCAATTTGAGGAGAATTAGTTCCTTCTTTGATTTATGACAGATGAGCAAGTATTCAAAGGACCAGGCTAAACAGTCTTGAATTGATCTTGACTTGATAAATCCATATTGATTCTTGTGTATGAGCTGAATGATAACACTTTGCAGTCTGTTTGCTAGCACCTTGGTGATCAGTTTGATTGAGTAGTTGAGCAGGGAGATGGGCCTGAAGTTGCCAATTTTTTATGGATTGTCCATTTTGGGGATAAGTGTAATATATGACCCATTAATACTTTGGATGCATATTTCTCCTTCATAGAAAGCCTGGAACAAATCGTAGAAATCATGCTTGATTATTGGCCAGCATTTTTTGATAAAGTCCCCATTGAAACCATCTGGACCTGGTGACTTGTTGTGTGGTAGGTCAGCAACTACTTGATCTATCTCCTCATTAGTGAATGGTTCACCCAGCCATGCTAAGTTGTCAGAGGCATTGAGAAGGTCATCTAGTTGAAAATGCATTGTTGTTTGTTCAGAGGTACCAAGTCTCTCTTTGAAAGCTTCCCAAATTATGTTTGCCTTCTCTTCATGTTCAGTAACTGGTACCCCAGCTGGATTCTCCAGACTAGTGATTGTGTTGTGTTTGTGATTGATGGACGCTCTAGCATAAAAGAACTCAGTTGTGGCGTCGCCAAATTTAACCCATTTCACTGTACTTCTTTGCTTCCAGTAGATCTTCTGTCTGTGAAGTAGAGAGGCGAGATGTTATTGTAGTAGATCTCTAAAATTCCATTCATGCAAGGCAAGGTCTCTCCTTTCCTCAAAGAGATCTAGGAGAAAGATGAGCTGCTTGGTGTTGTTGATTGTGTCAGTTAAATTGGATAGCTGTGCTTGCCAAGTTCTGAGTACTCTTCTGGTATTTTTAAATTTGGCTACAATTCTTCTAGCTTTGTCATTCTGCTGGACAGGCAAAGACCAGGCATGTTGCACCACTGCCAAGAAGTCCTCATGTTCCATCCAAAAGTTTTCAATCTGGAAAATCTTAGCTTTTGGGATTGTTGTGATGATGTTGATTATACATGGGACATGGTCTGATGTGTCTCTGGATAGAGGGCTAACCATTGTGCCAGGGTATGATGTAGTCCAGCATGCTGACGTAAAAAAGCAATCCAATCGTTCTAACAGGGGGCTCTCTTGCTTGTTGGACCAAGTGAATGTCCTACCCTTGAGAGGCAGTTCAATCCATCCTAAACTGCTTATTGCTTCATTGAAGTCCACCATTTCATTCACATTACCTCCTGGTTTGTTTCTGTCTGCTGGTGATCTCATGAGATTGAAGTCCCCAAGGACCAACCAATCCACTGTGTCTGGCATGTCAATATTTTTCATCCACTCCAGAAATTGAGGTTTGTTCGCAGGTGAAGTTGGTCCGTAGATATTGGTCAGGATCCATGAAGCCCCAGTCATCCTTGAAGTGAGTTCAACCGAGAGACCAAATTCATTCAAAAAGGATAGGGATCCTAAGAATTTTGTACTTTTCCATATTGTAATGCATCCTCCTGATGCTCCAATAGATGGTAAATATTCAAACTAATCAAAAGAGTGTGGACAAAAATTTTTAATGAAGCTTATATCAAAAAATTCCCTTTTCATTTCTTGTAAGCAAACAACATCACAATTTGATTCCATAATCTTGCTTCTGACAAAGTCCCACATCTTATCTGAGTTTATTCCACGTATATTCCAACAGGGAACTTTCCATTCCTGTTTATCTTTGTTTTGTGTGCTATCCATTAAAACCATTGGGAAAATATTGGGTGTTCCTTTGTGTACAACACAAAGTTAGTATACCCAGCGACAATAACATCAGAAGCTTGATAGCAATGTAAAAGTAGCCTATCTTATGAAATGACCAATTTCCAAACTGGATGTTGGACTAGTGATCCCACTGGATTTTGGACCAGTCTAAATTCTGAAGGTAGCATATTTGAGCAACAGAAAATTGAGTAGAACCAATACTAACAAGCCAAAATAGACCATGGTTGTTCAGTACAGACACCACATAGATAACTGAGTTCAGAGAGTTACTAAAAGCAAAATGATAAAAAGCCCCATAAACAACTACTGAAGCAGCAGTTTCCTCCCATTCAGTTTTTGTCATCTTTGTTTGCATCTTCATCAGAACCCTTCTTCTTGTTTTCCTTCCCCTTCTGCATTACGTCAGATGGGTTCTTCTTTGGGCCCACAGCCCCCTTGCCCTTCTTCTTCTTGTTGAGCTTCTCATCAGTTATTTCATCAGCCTTCATTTTAGCAAATTCCACACCTAGGTTCTTGATCACCTTCGGTGTGAGCACTGGAGGGGTGGGTGAGCATGCCAAGCAGTCCCTGTGAGTGCATGAGTTCCTCTTGAAGCCTTTGTTTTGAGATTTCACTCTAGCACTGCGTCTGACTTCAGTCTCTACCACAGGGCCCCTGCCTGTTATAGCAGCTTTGGGCAAAGGCATTGTTTGTGAGAAAGCAGTTTCCTTTTCTTTACTTCTTGCATCAGGTGGTGGAGTTGCATGTCCCTGCACTTGGGTTATAGCATTTTCATCTTCAGTGTATTGGATCTCTTGAATTACACACTTTGGTGTGGCCTTTTCTGGACATGTCTGTGGAATGAGAAATGTGAGACTTCTTTTGGGGACTGGAGTTGCATTACAAATCTCCCAAGCTTTGGAATTGAGAAAGTTCTTGGCCCAGCTGAAATGTCCTGGTGAAAGAAGGATAGTGGTGAAGAAAGGCAGCCATTCTTCAGGAATATTAATGGGCTTGGCCCTTGATTGCCCATCACAGAAATATTTGGCCCATAGTCTGTATACATCTACATTTGGTTTGTTGAAGTGATCCACCTTACTCAATGAAGAGGATGCATCAGTCATGTGTGTTATGTCGTTAAAGACAGGATCCAGAATTGAATCACTGTTGAACAACATCAGCCCCACTTGCAAATTGCTTCTGCTTGTTCTCCTCCAGGAAGGTTTTCTCCCAGGTCCTGCCCATGTGAAGTGTAACACCCTGAAGATTTCTTATTCTGGAAATGCCAATTAATATTCATGTTTTTATCTCTTGGAACCAAGGGTCTCCTTCCTGATTAATTGGGTCATTTAATTCCAATAGATTTTGCCTTTCTATGCCCACACATCGATACCAAATGAAACTGCCGTAAATAATTTATTGTCTTTCCCACTCTCCATATTCCGTCTCCCGTGCTGCCATAACTATTCACCTCTGTCTTTCCTTAATCCCTCTACCTGATCCCTATGCATAGCGTTAGGTAGTTCATCTTCTATGGCACCAGCGCCTTGCATAGCCATGGTTGATTAGTTACGGGGAGGCAGACGGTGTCACCGGCAACAGGACTGCAGGCAACAGTCGATGAGAGAGCATGCATCACCCCAAGATGACTGATCCTTTGTGCAGCCGAGCGGCCAATCGTTTGCCAGGCAAGTGACCTCACGGCAATCTTTTCCTCTCATAATTAATCCTCCATAGAATCTGTCCTGAATTGATCAAGACAAGTACATGATAATATGTCGTCCTCTCTGATTTCATTCGTACATAGCCTGGGTTCTTCATTCCAGTACATCTCCTACATGAGTCATTTGGAGTAGAGCAACTTAATAACTAATTTACTGATTTTACTTTTATGGATCATAGATTATCTACGCCGTAGCTGTTAGTGGGCTCATGTTATCACCCTTCCGTATTCATATAGTATTCTGCACGTTAGATGACTGAGTCTTTTGGGTTACTCAGAGCTGCAGCCTTTGTCTGGTTAATTTATCTTAAATCAGGACAATACTTTGTAAGGAATAATTATCTCTTGGATTCTATCACAATCTATGTTCACAATATTCAATCAAGCATCTGTGTCTTTATATGCAAAAAGGATATCGTGATATCATTGTCTTTCTGTAATATATCACGCATGTAACCATTTCAAGCTTCCAAATATTTTCCATCACATATATGGGTATAACATATTCCACCCAACAACGTACAGGGGCCGAACATTCTCGTTGTTGGGAAATTAACACCCAGCCACAGGAATACGGCCAGATGGGTGCCTGGCCAATCCCGTATCTCCTGGTATGTGACTTGTCCTGTTGGTACCAAAATTTGTTTCCTACTTTGTTTACTGGACAAATCCCACTATATCATGTTTACCTATTTACCACTTTCGTAGTCTCGCTGTTTCGCGGCTACCTGGAACCCTTGACAACTTTTCTTGTCTCTATATTTACAATATTTATTTTCTTGTCGTGATGGTTTACTTGCTAAGATTTTCATCTCACACTTGCTTTCCTGTTCCAGGTAAAACGATAATGGAGTAGCAGCATGAGCATGGGTCATGGGTGTCACACATTCCAGCACCGTGGATTACAATTTATTTTGGAGTCAAATGTTTTACTTTCATGTGGACCGGTCCAATGTGTTAAACTTTCATTTCAATTTGCTTTCGCTTGTGATTCTCTTTTGTTTTATTTATATTACATTTACATTTGCAATGACATTCCACGTAGTACCGCGTTTTTACATGTGGGTTGCTACATGAAGCACTCCTGTTATTACAGGAGCTTAAACACTTTATTATACCAGTCCCTGGATCAGTCGCTGGTACAATCAAGTCTTACAACAGGTGATATTACAAGTCGCGACCTGGCAGGGGTCGAGATAGATAACAGTAGAACATAAAGAAAGCGCCTACAAGCATAACAAAGGTGACCCAGAAGGGAAACTCTAAGTCTTCATAATCCATAGCGGAAGCAACTAAACGGTAGACTAAATCCACAGGCAGCTCGGGTGCGGACGAGACCAAGCTTATTCGTCTTCCTCACCGTCGGCGTCGACGAAGTCTGGATCTTCCTCTGTAATCAGCAAGTAAGAATGAGTACAAAAGTACTCAGCAAGTCGCAACCCTTGCCCTACCAACGATGGATAAATGTATGCATTTGGCAGTAGCAAGGTAAAGGCCATCAGGTTAACATTGCAATAAAGCAAGTTTTAAACATGCAAGGGTTCAGTTTATAAAACAGTTTTAACAAAAGCATCAAATTAAGTAATAAGGGGTTGGTCAAGTTTTACGCTGCCGGACACCCCGTCCACGACAACCTTCGGCGGAAGGCCGGACCTATTCTCAAAACAACTCACTCATCAAGGAGATAAGTACCCATCCCATGCTAGTTCTTGGACCGAACCGTAGCCATGTCCGTGACAGTGGACTCGGCTATTCGAATAGATTTTAACACTCTGCAGAGGTTGTACGCTGTACCCACAAGCTGAGTGCATCACATGCCACTGCGCGACGTGGGTGTGGAGACTCACAAAGCCATTACTCATCACAGTATCGTCCCGACTAATCGCCATGGGAGTAATCCAAGGGTCTTGACCTCTAGTCTAGGTCCTCAACCGGGTCGCACACGTCTGTACCACGTCCACCTGCTCCTGGGCTCCCATTGCATCTCCAGCCTCCAGGCGACTAACAGACTAGCTGGCGGGGTTTAGACTAAGCCGTGCCGCATACACGGAAATGTGGTCGCACTGGATAAACGGCTAGGTAGGATGTCACAAGCAACTCGGTCCTTATACGAGCCAAGACAATCATCTCCACAAACATGAACCCACCACAGAGGCGGCATTCATCTCCCATAACACTCGTCATAAGCACACCACAGAGGCGACGCTTAATCTTCCATAAATACCATCATCATCATTATCACCTCAGCTCTAACCCAGTTCATTCATTCATCTTATCTTTTAGTTATCACCCAACCTTACTACTACCACACAACACCAATCACGGTTTTCACATTTACAAAAGTGTCACACCCCAAAATTTCAAATTTTAAATTGTGACTAGAATTTCACTAAATTTTAAAACTTTTTACAATAGTTTAAAATTTTGCTTTAATATTTTAGTGTATGAATTTTATTTAGGCAAAATAATTATTTTCTAAATTAAATAAATGAATTTAGGTTAATCAATATTTGTTTGATGCATTCATGCTGGAGTAGTTTGCAGTAGGGATTTTATTGTGTGGAAAATGTATTCAAAATTCGAATAGAATTCGTATTTTGTTTAAACATAGAAAATCGAGTAGAAAAATAGAAATAGAAAAGAAGAAAGGAATCCGCAGTCTATTCTTGGGCCGAATCAACCTGGCCCAACTCTCGTTTTTCTTTTTCTTTCTCTTTTTCCTTTCTCTTGGGCCGACCT
>LAPY01002138.1:21509-39040 GCA_000970635.1 Eragrostis tef | reverse complement strand
CGGCTCACGAGCTGGCTCGTTAACAAACGAGCTATAATAGAGGCTCGGCTTGGTTCATTAAAAAGAGCTGAGCCAAAATTAAGATCGAGCCGAGCTGGCTCACGAGCCTCGAGCTTTTTTTCCAGCCCTAGTCACATCTCGATGTCGATACATCGGACTGCTCTGCTTGAAGCGTCGAACTCTCCATGTATCGCTCGACCCCTGTTGATTTTCGGTGGTTTGTTAATTAAACCACCTGATGTCGAAGGCTGGGGAAGCTATAGCTGACCACGTCGCCGGCCGTGGCTGTGCCGGAGATGGTAAGTGCCGCGCAGAGGAGCAGGGCAAGCTTGTGTGATGCACGGAGCTTACGAGCTGAGCGTGCCATGATTCATGTGATATCCCTTATGCGTGATGACGAGTACGTCGATTATCAGTAGATATATAAACCAGCCACGAGTTAGTTTTATAGCTACGAGATTGCATTTCCTTGGTGCGTTGACGAATCAACCTTATTTGCAACGCGCGTCGAGAAAATGTCAGCATCGGATCGGCAGGCTTGCAACATTGAAATGCAGTGGGCGGAATAGTCAAACAGCTAGCTGAGTGGAGTACTGCTTGTCACCTGTTGATCAGCGCAGCAGAAGATACAGGCGGCGGTGCACGATGATATCCATATCCATGTAAAGTACTAAAGCGCTAGATTCTTGCACTAGGTACAGTGGCAGCCAAATAAAAAAATAAGTTGGTATAAATGCAAGCTTTTTTCTATTCAGTTTGGAAAACATAAAAATCACTCCAAAACAAAACCCCAATCATTGAAGAAACATCCTACAAATCAATCCTATTATGAATTTGAACTAAAAATGAAAACAATTAAGCAAGTAATAAGCAACTATAAGCACGCAACAAATCACACCTAATAAAAGTGTCCTTTTTTTTTGTGGGCAGCGACAAGCTATATCTTGGGCTCCATGTTGGGACGTACCCCAGCACTGCCAGCAGTATCACCCACCACGCCGTGCCCTTCTTCCCGTCACCGGAGATGTTGTCCACCGTCAGGTCCCAGTCCCGGACGCCGGCGATCACATCGGTCAGCTTACCGGCGAAGAAGCCGACGGAGGCGGTCTGAGTGGTCCAGTGCCAACCGCCGCCGCCGAGGGGAACACGGAGGAGGGGCGTGTCCGGCCTCGGCTCGCCGGCTCCGGCGAGGTACACGGACAGGCGGTGCGCAGTGGCGTTGTACTCGATCCACACGGCGCGGCCGCCCACGCCGCGGGGCGTGACGGTGACGTTGAGGCCGGCGGCCGGGGTGTACGACATCACCGGGCCGACCTCCACGACGGCGAGGGCTCCGGTGGCGTTGGACCGCTCGGCGGTGCCGGCCAGCGCGGTGTTGTTGGCGGCGCCGCGGAGGCCTCCTTTCTGAAGGAAATGCGGGTAGTCGTATTCGAGGACGACGAACGAGACAGGCGCGGCGCCGGCGACCACCGTGAAGCTGGTGTTGAAAGACGCTTCCAGGTCAGGGTTGCCGGCGCGCCAGATGGCGACGTCCTGCTGGAGAAGGAGGAAGCCTTCGGAGGAGTTGAACTCTGAGGAGGAGGCGTCGGGGTCGAAGACGAGGGAGGCGCCGGCGTCGAAGACTGAGTTGGTCATCGCCGCCAAGTCGTTCGCCGTGGTGGCGTTGAACGCCGGGACGCTGTAGGTGACCACGTCGCCGGACGCAACGGAGATGCTTATTAATGCCGCCCATGACAGCAGCACGACAGGCGCGTGCAATGCTGCGCGGAGCTTCGTAATATTTGCTGCTGATCGTGCCATCATCAATTGAGAACTTGAGATGTACTGATGTTTATGCGTTGTGATGATGTTTGTAGATAAGCTACAATTAATGGGCTTTATATAGCAATACGGTGCCATGATTATGCGTGATGATGTTACATTAGTTTTTGCCTCAATAAGTTGACGAGTCGACCTTATTTGCCACGCACGTGCTCAATATGTCTGCTTCCGCATGCTTAATTATGCAGCGGGCAGAAGAGTCAAACAGCGAGTGGAGTACTTGTCAGCTAGCTGTTGACCAGCGCAACACAAGATACAGGCGGCCAGGTGCGGAGCCGAGAAAATGGGAAAAGTGCTGATGCTTGATCGATTATATTGAAAATTAGGTTCAATGCATAGATTAAGCCAAAATGGAGGTTTTTAGGCTAAAAATAGCTAAAGATAGTGGAGATTCCTGAGCTGCATTGGCTGCGCCCCTGTGGCTCCTCTCCTGCAGGCGTGCACCATGGTACCGCGTGCTTTGTCAGCTGGCTAGCTAGCGCTGAACAAAAAAAAAAAAGGGCCGTGCTTATAGTTCAGGAGGCTGAAAACGAAGCAGTCAATGGTTGTTGACCATTCCCTTCTCTCTGTCTCCCTAAAACGTTTGCCGCCATCATGCTCCCCTGCCTCACATCCTCCCACTTATATCTCCCAGCTCGTTGTTGGGTCAGCCACCACAGCCCTGCCACTCTGCAAGCTCTGGCTCCGAAACTATTTATGCACTATGCGAGAACGGTACAAACTGCTCCCTGGAGCCAACGAAGCCGAAAAACCCTGCTTCATCGGCTCCCCACTGACTTCAGCCTAGGTAGAGGAATCAACTCCACACTATAGTACTCCTTCTGTCCAGTATAGATGGCATTCTAAGCATGGACACGAAGATTAAGAAAAGAAGAATAAAACAGGTGCACAGAAAACAAAAAGGAGAGAGATAGAGATAGAGGCGTATTGGGAAAAAGAAAGGTGTCTCGAGTCAGAATGCCAAGTATTTTAGTAAAACTGGATGATGCTAGGATGCCAAGTATTCTGGGATGGAGTGAGTACTTTTTTTGCGATGTTTGTCGCTTTATTTAACTACCCTTTGTTGTGTTCTAAATCTGGGGTCCGATAGCAATCATTTATAGAATTTACTACCTCCATTATTTGTTCTTAAGGCATTTAGAATAAGAAGTTGTACGCTAAATTTAGTGCAAATCTTATGGCCTAAATGTTATAGATACAATAACAACAACACTTCCTAATTGTAATCATGACAGACCATTCGTTATTAGACCTTACACCGTTGCACACATGTATACGGCACTTAGCTTTGAAAGTTCAAATGCATAGCTCGCTTTATGCATTCATAAAGTATTCACGAAACATGTAAGTGCTTGATTCCCCATCAATGGATCGTGGCGACTTTTCTTTTTTGAGAACAGATCGTGGCGACTAATTAATGAGTTTTTGCCTATAGCCACCAGCATGAGCGACGTGTTTGAACTGAACTCAGACCAAGATCAACGAAGCTTATATATATATCTTACAAAGTGGGTGCGGGTGCATCTGATCTGATCGCGATGTTTTTTTCGGACGAATTCAGCCGTTTATTATTTTAATTTTTTTGAGGAACAATTCAGTCGGGTTTTTGTATTTTTAGGAGCTTCAGCCGTTTATTGGACCGGCTGTTTTATGCTTCTGAGCCAACTGGACGACCCGTTTCGATTTTTCGGGCAACTGGAAATTTAAGCCCACCGGATCGCTGACGACCCAGCCCAGCCCATATATGGGCTGCTAGCCCAACAACAACTGCTGCTAAATCCTCTTATCCAACCTGATCCCCCACCATTTCGCCCAGCACCTCCCTCCTCCGTGCTCCTCCCCTGCTCCCCATGGCGCTCCTCGCCGTCCATGGCATGGCCTTGTCCGCCACCCCCGCGCTCCCCTCCCACCACCACGGAGCAGTCTGCGCCTCTTTCACCACCTCCTCCTACGCGCTCGGCGCCACATCGTCCCCCCGCGCCCGCAACACCACCACCCTCGCCACAGCGCTCGCCGCCGCTCCAGCCCCTGTGCTCCAAGGTAACCACACTGTCACTTCCTTTCCGGTCCTGTCCTTTCCTGATATGACAAGTAGAAGGAGTAGCTAGTCAGTTGATTTGGGGAGTAATTAGTATTCTAGCCACTGTGTGAGGCCGATTTCTATCTTAACAAAGAAAGATGAAGAGAATGGAATTAGTATTGGTGGGGCTGCTTTACTCATTGGTATGTTTATAACTGTGCCAAGCATGGACAGATGGATAAATATAGTTTAACGCTCTACCTAGTTCACTCAAATACTCATCAAGTAAATATATGTTGGAAACAGAAAACAAAAAACTGGACTTTGGTGCTGCGGGAGCTACAGCGTTTTCATCTATATTGCAAAGTATATATAGCCTAATACAATCTATCTCCAATGAGGAGTATCACGCAAGAAAGAAACTAAAACAGAATCGTAATCTAATCAAACTTCTAACTAACATGGAAAGTAAATCCTAACTAGATACAATGCGCACGGAGTAGCAACAATATATAGGACAAAATAATAATATTTCGATGGGTTTGCCAGTGCATCATGTGGATAGATAGAAGAATTTTTCTCTTATGATAATAATTGTAATTTTGATGTAATTGTCGGAGAGAATTGATTCAGTGAAGGTGTGTTTTTTTCTTTGACCAGTACATGCTTGGATTGAGATTGAATGAACATGCCCTTTTTCAATTACCCCCTGACCAAATTAAGGATTAAGGAGTTCAATTTGAATTGCCGACACCCAATAATGAATTTCAGAACAGAACATGAAATACTTGTATGGCATAAAATAGTTTTTAGCAGTTTGAAAACAAAAGTGTGTGACTTCATGCTCGTTTTGGTTTCATCAGTCTACTGCGGCAGAGGTGACAAGAAGACAAAAAGGGGCAAAAGATTCAACCATTCATATGGCAATGTGAGCCCTCTGTAACCATCTTTCTTTTGTTTCTCCTGCCATTCATTCTTACTTAGCTGTCTGATCTTGCTAGGCGAGGCCACGAAACAAGAAGAAGGGAACTGGCCTGCCACGGCTCTATGCCCCTCCAGCGCCTCCCAGGAAGGACCAGTTCGATGACGGGGAGATCATTCCCGTCGAGATCGATGAGGACATCCTGGAATAGGTTGTCTGAAATGATCTGTTTTGTCTTTGCCTGAGCCTAATTTGCATAGCCTGTACGAAATACTATTTCTTTGAAGTAATTGTTGCCCTCCCCTACACAATGTGCATGCCTCCAAATTTTCCTTGACGTTGCAAAAATGTATCTGTGGCTTAGAGCTATTTGGTACATGCCAGTGGAAGCAGGACCTTTGATATAAATTAAATTCATCAAAAAAAAGATCAGTCTGTCAGAAAAATGTTTGACTTGTTTTGACCACTAGTAGCCCTTTTGTTTACCTTAAACCACCTCATCATGCTTGGAATCTGATTTGAAAAGCTCAGAAGCATGCCTAGAGAACTACAGTCAATTAAGCTATTCTGAGTGATAGGCAGTGTTTCGACCTATATCTCCCAAGTCAATAATCGGTTTGCCATGCCTTATCTGCTCAACTGTGGGTAAAGGTAGCTAATGCTTCCGGGTGAGTCTAGTCTAGTGTTAGTACAGAAATAAAGAAAGCTTAACAGAACCTACCAATATGAGCCAGCAACCGTCTGAGCCACCTTTACCGTGTTCATGTGAAAACCTATTTGCTCTTCTTTGTGTTGTAAACAGACATCAGTCCTTGCAGATACAGTGGTAAGGCATCATCTGCATCTGTCAAGAAACTGGTGTCTGGTAGTCAAGTTATAAATAATTCAGTTCTACAATTGTTCTACAATTGTGTTAACAAATACCTTTTTTGGGAAGCTATCTTCCCCTCCAGGAGGAGAAGTATATGTCGCATCCTATATATATAGAAAATTATCAAAGGGAAACAACTGGGGATAAAAGACCAGTAGCAGACACTTATTCTTAATAGAAGGTACACATGTCCCAATGATCAGTGATCAATTTCATTTTCCGTTAGGACTTGATAGGGAAAACTTTTGAAGGATGGGTCTTAGAATTATGAAACCTGTCATCAATCAATATTTTTTACCAGCGCAAAATTCCCACCTGATTAGGAGGAGGCTCACTGTCATTTTTGCAAAGATTGAGAAATCGATGGACCTTGCGTGCGTGCGTGCGTGCGTGTGTGTGAGAGAGAGAGAGGGAGAGGGAGAGGGAGAGAGAGAGAGAGAGAGAGAGAGAGATTACAATGCGTTTCTACCAAGTACTTCATGCTACTTTTTTTAAAACGAAATACGGTGCTGACGCTTACATATATGCACGCCAATGATGAGAGACTGGATCGGCATATTTGGAGATTGATGAAGTTACGACATATACCTTGCCATTGACACGGACGTTAAAGAACAATTCACTATAAACAAAACCATCCGTGCAGAGTCGAAAAATCGAACCCAGGTTAATAGGTTCCACCATAAAGAACGTAACCTGTTAAATTACTTGATTCATTGAGACTTGAAAGGGTAAGAAATGTTAGTTTCACATGAACCATCTTAGCGCTACTCTAGAGGTGGTTAAGGAAGAATCACACGATGTTCCGTATTCAAACTCCACTATATGTGCTTCAGTAGGAGTAAAACAATCCACAATTTGATGAGTGTTTAATCCTGAAGTGTGGAGAGGTATGTGATTTTTTTGCTGGATCTGGTGAAACATAGCTACTCCTATACACTGGAATGACATTTTACCATTTCACTCTTTGTATTTTCATTCAAGATAGGTGATGCACCAATGTTCCCTCATGGTTTCTTCCGCGATGCACCTGTTATTGGGAATTATTGTTGCCAAAAATTTTATTGATCTGTAGATCTTACAACCAGGTGCTCCACCACGGCCAGCCAAAGAGCCATAACGTCATTGATTTGCTAACTTGACATTTATACAAGCTTAGACTTTTGAGTGTAAGTGGTTGGTGTATAGTTGCTTAATGTTTTGGGCATAGTAGCTATAACTTATTTGGGCAATGATTTATTGAGAAATCGAATTATAGCTTGTTCTTATTCCATGTTTGAAGCCCAAGTCTGCATATGAAAAATGTTGAACCATAAGTGAATGACTGCGCTTCTAAATAAGCTTAGCTTTTTAGCCCCAACTAGTTGGTTCAACTAGCTCAGTATACATCATGGTTGCAGAGAGTGTCGGAGCTGTCACATTTGTTCCTACCGCGGCCGGATTAATTTCTAGTTGTTGAAGCTGTAGGATTTCTCCCGACCGCCGATGGATTCCTAGTTAAGGTTCGAGGTTGAGGGCTAAGCGGAGTGCAGCAGACTTATTAGACGAAGGTTTTAGGGATGGAAGGCCGGTTAGCGGTGGCAATGGTCTGTGGGTAGCGTGGAAGCCGCCGGCAGGGGTGGAGGAGGACGGCCAGTGGGCAGGGTAGGAGGTGGGGAGAGGGGAAGGTGGCATGATGGCGGCTGCCTCAGTTTTGAAGCCCGAGTCTGCATATGAAAAGTATTGAACCATAAGGTCTCGCTGGAGCATGTCGACGTCGTCTCGGCGCCGAGGCAGGGCGATTGGCTGGTCTCGACTGTGGCGGCAGTTGCATCACGAACTTCGAGTGAGGCTCTAGCCTCTGAATTGCCAGAATAATGAGCAGTAGACTGGCACATACTGTGGGTCATCACTGAGATAATCCACCACTTCGAGGTAATGTTGAGAAACTTCTTCTCTTTTTTTTATTCGAACTAATTTCATGAAACCAAATGTGTCACAAAATCACGAACAACTAGGTTTTGAATACAATTTGGAATACACTCGAATATAGGATTTGTATCCGGTTCACGCCCACATCCTAATTTGGCCAATGCATGTGCCACTTTGTTACCATTTCTCGCCTGGAAGACTCCCGAGCTGATGAATTCGTACTTCAGCATGTTCTTAATCTCGCCTGGAAGACTCCCGAGCTGTCATTGGAGGTCAAAGCTTGCTTCCGCAGCAGTGTTGAAAAACGTTTGAAACAGTTGTCATTAATTTTCACTTTTTGGTTTGAGTCATCAGTACTCTTAATGAATAGTATCATGTACATTTATTAAGTGTCACATAAGATTCTTCTGATGACATGGGATTGTTAATAAACCTTCTTTGAGTAGTGATTGTAAATTAATCGAGCACGTATTAATTAACAGAAGGAGGCACTTGAGTAATCAATGAGTTTTTTAGATAATGGAAACCAAAGTTCCCGGCCTCTGCACAGCACGCAGTCCGGTTTTTGTTTTTGTTTCATTATTATATAAACGTCAATCTTTGATTGACCAGACAAGCTCAAATGAATATAAATAACATTTAAGGAGGATCAAGTCTATTATTAAATCTCCATCCATGAGAGGCATAAAGCTCTAACGCAACGACCTTCAATCTTGCGCTCACCCTTCGTAGATGGTCCCTAACCTCCTCAGGCTGCAGCAGCGCCAATACCGCAACCAGTAAGCTCCTCTGAACAAAGCCTGCATAAACGATGTATACCGCAACCAGTAATCAATGAGTTAATCTATATAACTTATATAGACACAATCCACTTATATAGGGTCATTCGTATTGCTAGTTGTGTCCTCTCACATTGAGCCACATCAACTCTGTTTCTGTCACCGTTAGATTATTAGCTCTTAGACTAGGCACAGTGGGGAGAGTTTTTCGGTGCTGAGATCTTCTCCTTCCTATTTCAGCAGCGATGATAGCCACTGCAGGGTGCGATGCTGAAAAGAAATTCGGAGCCTCCGCCCTCCGGATCATGTTCATGCACCGATGCCTGGACATAAAAAACTATAAACCAACGCCAATGATCTATGTACCTCTCATGATTAATCACAAACGGAATGCCAAGAGACTCACATTGATCACCGACGTGATATTGTACGCATCCACCTTTCCTCTTCTTTCCTGCTAAACGTTACAGGCATATGTTACATGTTTCATTATTATATAAACGTCAATCCTTGATTGACCAGACAAGCTCAAATGAATATAAATAACATTTAAGGAGGATCAAGTCTATTATTAAATCTCCATCCATGAGAGGCATAAAGCTCTAACGCAACGACCTTCAATCTTGCGCTCACCCTTCGTAGATGGTCCCTAACCTCCTCAGGCTGCAGCAGCGCCAATACCGCAACCAGTAAGCTCCTCTGAACAAAGCCTGCATAAACGATGTATACCGCAACCAGTAATCAATGAGTTAATCTATATAACTTATATAGACACAATCCACTTATATAGGGTCATTCGTATTGCTAGTTGTGTCCTCTCACATTGAGCCACATCAACTCTGTTTCTGTCACCGTTAGATTATTAGCTCTTAGACTAGGCACAGTGGGGAGAGTTTTTCGGTGCTGAGATCTTCTCCTTCCTATTTCAGCAGCGATGATAGCCACTGCAGGGTGCGATGCTGAAAAGAAATTCGGAGCCTCCGCCCTCCGGATCATGTTCATGCACCGATGCCTGGACATAAAAAACTATAAACCAACGCCAATGATCTATGTACCTCTCATGATTAATCACAAACGGAATGCCAAGAGACTCACATTGATCACCGACGTGATATTGTACGCATCCACCTTTCCTCTTCTTTCCTGCTAAACGTTACAGGCATATGTTACATGTCCGTCCGCTCCCTTTCCTCTTCTGTTTACTGCTGCACCTATAAGTCTCCTACAAGATTCTGAAGCCACAGTCAGTATATTTCACTAGGGAAAGCCCCAATTGCACTCGGCAAAAGTTTTGACGAGTGTAGCATTCGGCAAAGAGCCCACGGCTTACCAAGCGTCGGCAAAAGACTCTTTGTCGAGTGCCGGCCTGGCTCTCGGCAAAGAAAGATGGATGACAGCCCAAACCTGCCGAGTGCCCTGACGGAGCAGACATTTGACTAATAAATACTTTAAATAAAATAAATTACTTAAATATAGCAAACGAATCGAGAAATATACCAAATTCTAACATGAAGTACCATGTACAGACTGTAGAGTGCAAGAAAAAATTTGAGGGTAGAAAAGAAGAAGAAAAATACTTTGACGAGTGTTCCACACAAGAATACTTTGCTAAGTGTCCTTGTGGAACATTCGGCAAATAGACTCTTTGCCGAGTGTCTCTAGCAGACGCTTGGCAAAGTCTTGAAGTACCTGGTGCGTGCAAGGATTTGCCAAGAGCCGCCGGCTTGGCACTCGGGAAAGATTGAAACTTTGTCAAGAGCCGTCGGCTTGGCACTCGGGAACGATTTGCCAACGATGTGTCCTTTTCTTGACACTCGGCAAAAACGGTTGTTTGCCGCCGTGCCTTTGCCGAGAGCTTTCCTTCAGACACTCGGCAGTGCACGATGGATTGCACTTGGCAAACAACGTGGCACTCGGCAAAGATCCGGTTTCCCGTAGTATTTGCTCCTACCTCATCCATGGATTTTTAGAGATTGTTCTCCATTCATGTGGGGGCCTCCAGTTTGTTCAGAACTGTGGCAATTTGCTGACGAAGCAAGCATCCCATAACTAAATCTCATGGATCCATTGTCAACACAGCCATGCAGAAGCTACATGTACAGATTGCCTGCAGCTGCAGGTACTCTGTGCTTTTTATGGTTTGTATCCACCCAATTTTATAACGTTTTTTAAATTTTCTCCCCTTGTTGTCTCTACATTTCACTTCATGCTGCATTTACGTATGATCAATTTGTTTGAATCAACCACATCGACGTGCTACTAATTGTCAATCTGTGTGATGCAAGAAAAAAAATCTTTATAAAGTATTTGCTAGAGCAACCTGAATGTTCACTTTATGCTTTAGCTGAGAATAACCACACTTAGGTAGCATTTGGATGTTAGAATTGAGAGCTGGAATTAGGAATTGGTATTGGGCTCAGCCAATTCCAGTGTTTGGATATCGCTGGAATTAGGAATTGGCATTAGAGGCCCAATTCTATGGCATTGTCCACAATTCAGAGGCACGACCCTCTGAATTCAGTAGCATTGGAGTGTCTTCATTACGAATTGCCGGTTTTTGAATTGAAAATTAAAAAAATTAAAACTTAAAAATAATTTGAAACAAATATATGATTTTAAAACCGTCGGTAACCGGATTGGTTACCAAAAAAATAAAAAAACCGGTCCGGTCCGTTTCTGAATTCAAAATTTATTTTTTTTAAAAAAAAATTGAAACAAAAATATAATTGCAACACCGTCAGTAACCAGACCGGTTACCGAGAAACCGAAAGACGGTCCAGTTTTCGAATTCAAAATTTTAAAAATAAATAAATTTTGAAAAAATGAAACAATTTAAAAAAATAGATGAAATTTGCAGCGCAATGGTGTAACAAGAACACGAAAATTCCATCGTGTTGTTGAGTTCGATCGCCCGATTCAGCCCCTAGGTTGAATTCTAGCTCTCAATTCCATCTACATCCAAACAATCGCAATTGGCATTGACCTCATTTTAGTGCCTAGGCTGATTTGGTATTGAACCCAATTCAATTCCAAGTGCTCCAATATCTACATCCAAACGGACCCTAAGGAAACATGCATGGTTGCAAGGTATATCCCTGACACCCCAAAGTACTTTCACACAGTGTATGTTGGAATGGTGTGATGCATGGGCTGTAAGTTATGTAAGCTTACGAAACTTTATATGCTTAACTTGCTATAATAACAACCATCTAAAAACAGACAACACTTTTTGGTTTCCTTACTCATATAGCTGTTTTTCTCGCTATATTAACTCCATTTGTTTAATTGTATCGATTTATCACTCTAAATACGTAATATCCTTGATTATTACTTACATCTCGTTGCAACGCTGACCTAATACTACACTAATAGTTTTGTCAAGCATTAGTCTTTAGTGTTGTTGGCATGCCTCTATCTTTGAATGGGCCGTTACTCATTATATTAGTAATGTCTAGATATGTTCATTTGTGATTTGTTGGTACGTCTCTATATTTTTATTTATCACCCGTAGTAGTTTTAGGCATGCTTGTGGAATAAATCAGTTTGGCAAATAGCTGCTCAACCTAATGGTATTTTCTTGGAAGCGTAAATCAAAGTTCAGAAAGCCAACCCATTACAGTCACCAAAGCCAACTCTTAGTCATGTCTTGATATGCTCACTTATGATTTTCTGAGCCACGTTAATTGATATTTTGTGGACTTTTTCAATCGTAGTATTTGTAGAAGTGCGTCCGCGTGGAAGAAAGGCTAGTTCAAAAATTACTTTTTTGAAAGGAGACTGGTTCAAAGTACTTTTTTGAAAGGAGGCTAGTTCAAAGTATTAGTCAGATGCAATAAGAAGGTCTTAACAACAAACAGGCTTGCCAAAGATTTGTAAAGAACTGATCCTTTATAGCGCCTGGAAGATCAAGATGGCCTTTCAGGTATTAACCGGTTTGATTCTTTTGATGAACGAGCTACTTTGTCATAGAACTCATACTTTTGTTTTCTTTCAGGTGCTGCTTCTGCTTTGTCTCCTCCCTGTTATCATCGCATGGATCTGCTCTGAAATCCTCGAATACAGGAAATCTTCGTCTCATCAAAAAGTGTAAGATAGCTTAGAAGAAACCCCTACTCTGAACTAGTTTCAGGACATCATAGATATGAATAATCTCTCTCTCTCTCTCTCTCTCTCTCTCTCTCTTCTTTTGAACGCACTCTCTCTCTTATTCTCTCTAACGATCCGCAGCGACCCGGGTGCTCAATTGGATAACCAAACAATCGAAGAATATGACAAGGCAGCACTACTTGGAGGCCTGTCGAAGTCACCGTATACAAAGTTCCAGAATATGTCTACCAAAGCAAATTTAATACGGTATTGTTTTAAGGACTAATAATACACAAGGTATTAGAGCACTTACAGTTGCGAATGAAATTCTTATCTCTGTGGTTGTGACTGGTGAGCTGTAGGTTTGTAAAATTGGACAAGTCATTTCTGCTTGAAAACCATGCTGTACTACGAGCCATGTAAGACGACCATCATTTTAAACTTAATCTATGGTATATATACTCTGGGCATTGCCACCAGGTGATCATCTGTAGTAAATATGTACCGTTTAACCGCTTGCAGGGCTGAATTTGGTCTTATTCTGGTTTACTTTTACATATGTGATCGCACAAACATATTTCAAGAAAGCAAGAAAGTAAGAACTGAATTTCACTCCTGTTATTACTTACGCACGGGAACTGCAACTGAGATTATGCAATGTTTCTGATCTCTGAAGACTGTCTTCGTGATTATTCGCATAGTAATAACTGTTTTGTTTTGACAGAGCTACAGCCGTGACCTGTTCCTGTTTTTGTACATTCTTGTCATCATAGCATCAACAATTACTTCACTAAAGAAGCACCATGGAAATTCAACACTTTCAGGAAAGCCCATTCTTTACCTTAATCGTCACCAAACTGATGAATGGAGAGGGTGGATGCAGGTTGGTGCTTTTACGTCATATCTTTATTGTTTCTTTTGGTGATGTGATTTCTAGCGACCTACACCACCGGGGACTGTCTAATTATCCAGTCTGCAATTCCAGGTTTTATTTCTGATGTACCACTATTTCGCGGCCTCAGAAATATACAATGCGATCCGTGTGTTCATCGCTGCATATGTCTGGATGACTGGATATGGGAATTTCTCATATTACTACAACAAAAAAGATTTTACTATTGCAAGATTTGCTCAGGTGTCCATTCTACTATTTGAATTTTATTAGTTTCACTGCAATTATGAATTTATGATAAATCAAGTCTTCTAGATATTCTATTGATCCACCTCTATTAGTCTCTAAGAAGAATACTTTCAGTGCAGATGATGTGGAGGCTAAATTTCTTCGTTGCATTCTGTTGCATTGTCCTTGATAATAGTTACATGTTGTATTACATCAGTCCAATGAGCACCCTATTTACTCTTATGGTATACGGATCACTCTTTCTGTTTAAAAAGTACAATGAGATACCATCAGTCATGGCTATTAAGATTACTTGCTGCTTCTTGACTGTCATTTTGATATGGGAAATTCCTGGGGTATTTGAAGCTTTTTGGGCACCCTTTACCTTTCTGCTTGGTAAGCTATTCCTGTATTTTGTTTCTGGACCAAATTTCCGTTCCCTGTCAGGGATCAGGAATTCAGGACTGAACGTAAATGTTGTGTCAACTCATCAGGATATAGGAATCCAGAGCCCACTAAGGCAAACTTACCCCTGTTACACGAGTGGCATTTTCGTTCTGGCCTTGACCGATACATATGGATCATTTCAATGATATATGCATACTTTAAACCCAATGTAAGTATTTCAATATAGATATATGTATCTCATAAGGTATATTAGTGCTTGGCAAGTGTACCTCAACTACCTTTACTATTAATTATTAATTTCTTCAAATTCAAGGATCAAGAATGAAACATACTCGCTCCGGTGTAAAACGGGGAAAAGCCGTAAAAGAAGCCGTTAGAAAAGCCCTACCAAAGAGGCCTATAATATTATTTGGAAAGGTAATTCATGAAAATTGGAGTTAAGGTAGCTAACGGTCATATACTGTTATGCCCCATATGTAATTAGGCGCATGAATGCCCAATAAAATTAAAACACTTTTCCATCTCATATTTTGTTCCCTGAGAACTGCGAGTATTAGAAATTCAAAGTTGTTTTTGTATAATCCTTTTGGTGTGTCCATGCTTTTCCGTGATTTATCATGTTACTGTGAAATGTAATCTTTCATCCCAAACAGGTAGAGAGATGGATAGAGAAGCTGGAAGAATCAGAGACTAAGATTAGATTGTCAGTCAAAGTATCAATTGTGACAATTTCCTTGGTGGTAAGTTCCACATTTCCGCGGACAAGGATGAATTTCTATGCCAATCAAAATATGTAGTATATCTAAGTACAAGTTATGTTCCTTCTTGTAGGCTGGCTATCTGTGGTATCAATATATCTACAAGTTAGATAAGCTTACATACAACAAGTACCATCCTTATACATCATGGATTCCTATAACGTATGTAAGAGAATGAGATTAATTTGGTAATTTCAATATGGAATCTGGAACAAGGTTTTTACTGTCCCATATTTTGTACAGTGTTTATATCAGCCTACGCAATTGCACCCAGCAGTTGAGGAGTTCCTCATTGACTCTTTTTGTGTAAGCGTTTAGATTATCGAATTTTTTTTGTCTTTGCAAGACAACAACAGCTATCATAATTGTAAATTGTGAGGTAGCCATAATTTGGTGCCCAATGGGTCAATATTAAATTCCAGACATGTTTAAATTTGTGGGTAGTTTTTCAGGATGGTAAAAATGCAATAGGTTTTAAGGACATTGTTCTGGTGTTTCATTTTATATTGCTTCACTTTGATTTTTAAATATTTAACCTCAATGTTTTATAGTTGGCTTGGAAAACTAACCATGGAGACTTATATTTCTCAGATCCATATTTGGCTCAGGTATGCTACTGAGTTATTGTTTACTGCTTCTTTATATGTATGGGACTGAGTTACTGCTATAAATGTTGGATGCTCATTGATACTGGTTTCTTAATATTGTAATGAGTGATGAGTGTATATATATCCTATAGCATATGGATCTAGGATTATTACTCAGGAAAGGAATCAAATGCAATCCAGATGATCCATTATGTAGCAAAAATGTATTAAACTTGAGCAAGAAATGATCAAATACTCTCTAGTTATGTTGTTGTTTCACTCTGACCAATCAGTAGTTTTCTTTATTATATAGGTCTAATGTTCCAAATGGACAGCCAAAGATGCTTCTATCTTTCATACCGGACTATCCTTTACTTAACTTTATGCTTACCACAATGATATTTATTTTGGTAAGTTTACCAGCTTCAAACTCATTTTCCTTCAATACATAGTAATCAGCTACTATATATTGATTTGCTTGATTTATATGCAGATATCATATCGGGTGTTTACGCTCACAAACTTACTAAAGGAGGCTTTTATTCCCACAAGGGATAACAAACGTCGATACCAAAATTTTCTTGCTGGGATCGCCATCTCTTTGTGCCTCTATTGCTGCTCAAGTTTGCTCTTCTAAAAATTCCTGCTGTGTAGGTAAACTTCTGCATCTGGAATAACCTCTGCAGTTTTCGAATTTATCTGCTATTTCTTGATCTTTTTTTTTGGCGACGACTATTTCTATTTCTTGATCTATGTGTTACACACAAACTCAGATAGTACATAGAAAGGAATGAAGAAATAAATTCCATGTAAACGGAACTGATGGTTGGTTGCTTTTGCTAAACGATTGGTTTACAGGATCGTCCGGCTCTGGCATCAACTCTGGTTTTACAGTTGGATATACTTGTAGGTACTTGGACAACATGAAGAAGCTTCTCATTTCAACATGCATTATATTGCAGGTGCCTATTAAAAAAGGGAGGGGGTATTTTTGTATCCCTTATTTAGTTTTCTTTTCAATTCATTGGAAGTAGCAACAGATTATACAATGTATTATAATTGTTCCCATGCAGACATTAACGCATTTGTTGTCCTTAAACGAAGGTTTTTATAGTGCACAATATCATCATTATATACTAGTGGCATTAAGAATCAGATGATCTATAGCGATCCCTCTTTCACTTCCAATACCATAATACTTTTTCGGTAGTATCAATAAATAAGGCTCGAATATTTTAGGGAAAAATTAGTTGGCGGTGTGAAACCAGTGGCGTCAAAAGGTAAATTGATGGCGAGGTCATGAGTGGCGGCAACGTGAGTTTATGAAGAGGGAGGTAGCAGCACAAAGATTACAATAGTTGGCCGCGTGATAAAAATTAGACATATAGTACTAAAATGTCCGAATTATTGTTTTCAGGGTACTGTGCCCCGTAAAACTTCTTAAAAGGAAGATAGACATGCATCTTTATAGTACACCATTGTAGATATTAGGGGATTTTCTCATTTCTTTTCAAACTTATTATGGGAACAAAAATATTCCGCATGTTGCACACATGGATGCTACTAGATAGAACAAATAGGAAAACGTGTCTCGACACACTACAACAATTTTGACTTTCCATAACCAACCATGACGCATCAGTGATAAAAATCGGTTAGTCATAGAAAATGCGTAAGCGATTACCTTCTGTGACAATTTTTGTGTTTTTGTTATAACTTTGTTACTCTTTACCAAAATGTCATAAAAACACTAAAAAAAGTCACCATTTGTTTATGACATTCATAAATATGTCATAAAATTGCATGACAATTGTGATTTTTGTCATTACCCATTGGATCCGACCCAGCTCATTAATTTCGTGGGCCTTTCAACTTTTGGCATATTAATTTCATGGGTCTTTCAACTTTTGGCCCATTAATTTCGTAAGCCTTTTGACTTTCAGCCTATTAATTTTACAGGCCTTTTTACTTCGGTCCATTAATTTCACGGACTTTTTTTTACTTTCGGGCTATTAAATTCGCAGGCCATTTTTGAAAGTGCATCTAGGACCCTAATCATTTGTTTTGGTTGATTGACGTCAAAACGATCAAAAGGACTAATGTTTGCATTGAGAATATGATGAGCTAGGTCTTACAATGGAGATCAAAAAGATTGGGATGAATGCAAGCTCTCCAAGAATTAAAAAGAAATGGCACGAAGTACTCAATAAAGGAAAATAGCACTATTTGAATTTTATTTGAGTATAGG
>LAPY01002137.1:80940-91403 GCA_000970635.1 Eragrostis tef | reverse complement strand
TGTAGACTAGAGTTGATACTTTTCTTGTGTGTCACACTACCCATATATCATTGTTTAGCATTGTATGGAATTTGATCCATTTAAATGTTGATATAATCTATTAGCATAGTACTCTCTTAAACATGTCTTCCCTATGGAAAATATAAATTACGATACCTTGGAATACTCCTGGGTGAAATGCTACAACGGTATTCTCCGTGCGCTTGCGGATTTATTCGTGACGTAAGAAATACCAACAGATGGCCACCGCCTTTCGCGTGGACGCTCTAGATCGTTTCCCAAGGTCAGTTACGAAGGCGGTGGATGTCTGGGGGCGGTTATGATAGAGTAAGGGCCAAATTTAAGCCCAAACAGCCTATTTTGCAATGTCGGTTGGTCTTCCACCTTGTTGGGCACTTGGGCTAGATGTTTTGGGGTGTTTGTAGCCCACTGGAGGAAGATTGGGACCAACGGAGACAGAGGTAGGCCGGCCGGCCTACTGATTTTCAGCCTGGCTCTCAAATTTGGAATTGGCGTGGCTTCTGCTCCTGGACTCCGAATTGGGTGATTCAAAAGTCTATTTTGACTATCTCGGCGAGAGCTTTGACATGGAGGGATCAAATCTCAGGTTTGAATAATTATTTCCTACGTCATTCTTTGATTCTTGCATTGAGTGTTGTCGAGATGTCGGAGCCGGATCTTGTGCTTTTGCATATTTGATATTTCTCCATGAGTATAAGCACTTTTGCACCAATATTTATTGTACCTTGCAAAATAAGCTTACATCCAAAACTTGTGGAATTTTATTAGTTTATTGCATAGAACATTGGTGCACGCATTTTATTTACCGATAAGTTGACGGTAAAAATGTGATTTTTACACCATCAACAGTGACATTCAACATTGGTATCTTCTCCTTCATTTTTTGAGATAAGCGTTTTAAGTTCTTTGAGAACACATTCAGCCGTCTAGTTTGTCAATATTACCTTAAGTAACAATCTGAATCTTAATCCATAATACCGAAAAATAATATCTACAATTTAATAGCTCCAGTTGGTAATATCTTTATCAACAATTGATTTGGTGTTCCCACGTCAATCTCTCCAAGTCATCATTTATAAATGCCTGTATTCTCCCAAACTCACTTAAAAGAAATTTATAATTGTAGGAGAAACATTTTTTTACATTTAGAATCCTTCTTAGTTGTTTCAATTTAAATTGAAAATTAACTTAGAAAGAAATAAACGGTTCCTTTTGGTTTCTACAGGGCCTGGGATCTTTGACGACAAAAGACGCCAAAGATTATTTTGCAAACATAGATGGCCATAGAAGATATTTCAAATGGAGTGGCGAGATAGACTCCAGGGCCCTTGAAGTATGTTTTGCGAAAGATAAATTGAATGCTAGAAAGATTTGGATGCTGAGGACTTCGAGCTTGCAGTTGCAGAGTGACACTGAGGTTTGTTGGAAACCCCTCTCACTTGAGAGTTTATCACATAAACACTAGCAATAAGTTTTTTGTTTTTAGTCAATGAAGCTACACTAGCCCTCATAGTGTTCTCATTTATATTTAGCTGATACAGGGCTGTACACTGCCCATAGTATCCTCTAATTAATGCAGTCAATGCCTCCTATGATCTGCCCGTTATTTTCCTTAATTACAAGTTTAAATCTAGCTAGCACTAATAGCGATGAACCAAGTAATAAGTTTAATGCTAACAAGGTTATTTTTCTCAACGTCATTTTAGTATGTATGCTGCTGGCTGAATTGTAGATCTAATGATTGCAAACTTTTTCACAGATCGTGGCGGTTGATCCCACTGAAAAATTTATTAAATATTATCATTTCTTGGATAAGGAGTTCTCGCGGTTCTTAATCGGGGACTTATTGCGCTCAGTGCCATCAATGATGGATGGTCTAAAGACCTCACAACGAAAGGTGTTGTTTGCTGCTATGGAAGGCCTAAAGGAAAAGAAACGGGTGAGTCCCAAACTTGAATTCTCCCATGATGTTAATTTCATTGTAACTCAACTAAATGCATTGGAATTTTGGTGTAAACTGTGGAGAAATGAATTTGGCCTGTAGATCTATGCATAATCTTTTTTAAGCAAATTCAGTAAGATATAGAGCTAAAGCCCATTGCCCATTCGGCCATTCCTGTGTTTGACATGCAGTGAATTAAGTTGCCCAAAAATCTGTTAACTACTTCCATGTGCAGTACTGTCCTTGCTTCAATTAGCTTCTCGCTAAAGAAAGCAATGAGTCACTTTCCTGAGATAAAACAATCTAATGCCCGTTCCACTCGCATCACATTCAGATGACATATTCTGTGAATGTTGAACATGGTCTAGTGCCCAAGCATACGCAACTATTGTCTCGTCAAGTTCTTTTCCTCCTGCCTAGCACCAGAGTGACGCCTCACCCCAGAAAACGCATACCACCCGCTGAACATCATGTGTGGCTCCATTGAAGTCATAATAGTTGCGTATTCTTGGGCACTAGACCTATCTTCAACATTCACAGAATATGTCCTCCGACGATTGAAGCACAAACTCTGCAAAACCCACACAATCTAGGATGAGGAACTAAATCTGCCAGGAGAAAACACAATCCATGAGGTATTTTGCTGTCCTCTCAGCTTAGTCAGAGCAGATGGCATGCCAGATAATCTAAATTTATTGTTAGAAGCTACATTGGTGCATCACAAATTCACAATATGTTTTACTTCATTACTTATACTACTTGATAGTACCTCATCAGATATCTGATCCTGTCCTTTTGCTACACATTAGGTTGATGAGTTTGCAGGTTATGTTGTCAACAAAACTGTGTGTAGACATGGTAGATCTAGTATGGAAGGCACGATTATTGGTGGCTCAGACTTTTGTTGGAAGCAATAATGTGAATTTGCTTGAGCCCACAGGCCAGTTTGGATCACGATATGAGGTATAGAATGTGATATTTCCTTTTTAGTTTGAAAACAACAATCTTTTTTTTTCTTCTAAAATGTGTCATTTCAGGGAGGCAAAGATCATTCCACGGCATATTATTTATATGTTGAATTGAATGACATAACCAAGTTCATTTTTCGGGATGATGATAAAGATTTACTCGAATACTTGGAAGAAGATGGAAAGTTAGTTCAACCAAAGTGGTATTGTCCTGCAGCACTCGTAATTAATAAGTGGTCGATTTGCGGTTAGTGTATCTAACTCCACTTCCATAGGTACCTTCCTGTTGTCCCAATGTCATTGGTGAATGGCACTACCGGAATAGGAAGTGATTGGGGATCTAGCATTCCAAACCATCACATGAATGAAGTTATTAATGCTCTATTCAAGCTATTGAGAGGCCCCACCATTGCAGAAGATAGCAACAGTATATCATTGAAACCAGGCTACAGAGGTTTTAAGGTATCTATCTGAAACCTCACGGCTTGCTTTAAACTTTTTAATGTTTTCTGCATGGAAGCCCAAGTGTCTTACTACTATTACCATAACGAAGCCACAACTTGCATCCATTTGAATTCCTAGGCATGTGTGTTAGACACTTGCTCTTTTTACTTTTGTTTGATTTTGATGTCCCTTTTTTATTATCAGGGAAGGGTTGAAAAATCTACTGACAATGAACATGGAATAAAATGCACCATTTATGGTTGTGCTACAGAAATCAGTGATACAGTAATTGAAATAAATGAAATACCTCCAGGCAGAACAATTGTTGAGTACAGAAGCTTTCTCCAATCCCTAATGCCTGATGCTTGTAATAGATCTGAATCTTCCAAAATGAAACATCCAACTATTGAGGTATATGATAAAAGGCTTTTCAAGTTTTGTTTCGTAAAATGTCTGATGTATGAATCTTTCATGATTATGTTACTGAAATGAATTGCATCTATCATATAGCGTTTTCAAGAACTGCATGAGGATGAAAATAACTTGAGGTTCAGGGTTTCCTTGGACAAAGGCAACATGATGTTTGCTAGAAAGAGAGGCCTGCTGGAGGCTTTTAACTTGGTTAGGAAAATGGCTGTAGAGACTCTAAATTTACTAGATGAGATGCAAGAGCTGCGTCAATTTGATAACTCAGAAGAAAGTAAGTTTTTTTTTCTTACTTTATTGTGGGTCTGAATTTCACAATGAGACGTATTACTAAAAACACGATGTTATACGTGCAGCACTGACAGCCTTTTTTGACATGAGGCTTCCTTATTATGCTGCAAGGAAGGTGCTTCATTTCTCTGTTTGTTTTGTTTCTGTTTATTGATATTGTATAGACTCAAGATTTGTAATGCTCATATGTAGGTAAAGCTACTGGAAAGGATGAGTAATGATATGATAAGAATTGATAATACCATTATGTATCTCGAAGCAATGGACAAAGGTGAGGTCAAGCAGATGAACAGAAAGAAGCTCATTGCTAAGTTCACTGAAAAAGGTTACAAGGCTATTCCAAATGATGGGGATTCAGGCTTTGGTCATCTCATTAATCTATCATGTGATGAGCGTGATATTGAGTGTGTACCCAATCTCGTGGCGGAAAGGGAAGGCCTACATCAACGAATGGAGGAAATGCAGAAGACTAGAGATACCGATCTCTGGATTAAAGACCTCGAAGAGTTGCAGCAGAAGTTAGCGGAAAAGGGCATGAAACCCCAAAAGCGAAGTATGTTCCAAATTTCTTACCCTTTATCTTTTCCATATTGCCAACACACCAAACCAACAATTTGGTTGAGCTCTTATTTATTTCAGAAGTTGAGGGGACATCTGCAAGCAGTGCTAGTGACAGAAGGACCAGGTTCGGCCCGTGACCGGTGGCGTCGAGAAGCGAAAGCCGTGCTGTCAAACTGCGGGTAATTGTTAGAAGTTGAACTATCGCGTGACTGATTGGGGCCAGTAATCAGTTTCCGCCACAGTATTTCGCTCGCGCTGTCGTGGAGAACGGACTGTTCCTCTACCGGAATTGCGTGCACACTGAGCTTTCGCCTGACGGCCTGAGCTGGCTGGCCTTGGCGGCTTGGCCGTACTCGGCGACTTGGTATCTGCGAGAGCGACATGGTGTGTCGTCGGAAAGCAGTTAATTCTTCTACGCAGCCTCTTGCTTTGTCACTTCGGCTTGCCATCAATTATCCTTTCTAATCTGAGCTATGTGTGTTTAATTGTCATCGGCGATTTGAAATGGATGCGACGAACATTTCAGGAGGTGTGCCGGCTTTACCGGCCGGGCACACAACAGTGGCATCTCCGTGAACTTGCCCCGGAAGCCGGTGCCGTCTCACTCGGTGCTTCGCGTGGACTTCATCCCGTGTTTCGACATTTCGGTGCCTTCTCACTCTTGCACAGTCGTTCCAATGGAGATCATTGAATTTATTCGTGATTCGTTTTGTTTAACTGAGAACAAGTGGCAGTGATGTTTCGTTGCTGAGCCGTAGTTATCTTGCTCTGCCGTGCCCTCTCGCTCTGTGCAGGGCACGAAGAGAAGTCTAGCATGGGAGTGTGGGACAGAGACGAGTCCCTGCGCCAAGAATTTGCCCCACGGTCGCAAGGTGGGTCCCGCAGTAGTTAGCATGCACGGATGTTGTAAGTTGTAAATGACGCGTGCGACGGGAAGCATGCCGCCACCGGCTCAGTTACGACGCATACCGTGGAAGAATGGTACCGATGTGAAACGGATGTCCGAATTCCGAAAGCTTACTAGCGTGCAACCTTCAAAAGATAGCGTGCAAAGCAAAACAAGGATGGGTAAATTCGCAGTCCTCAACCGAGGAAGCTACTCTACTAAATTTTGCAACTTACAACGATATCAGCGTGACAAAAAAATTCACTGTGCATTTTGCGCAGGTTTCTCGTTTGACAACACTTTCCACACTGGAGCATAATGTTGTCTCGCAGCAAGACAAGTGCGATCTGGCTGTAATACAATTTACAGGCCGTACAAATGTAAACTACCCTATCATTCTCCATCACTCACCCGTGTAAAGTAAAACTCCACTCCTAAGTCCTAACACGAATAAATAAGTGGTACGAGCAGGGATAACACAAGAATATCGGCGGTACGTTTGCAAAATTGGTCGGGCTTTGCCCGTGCAGCTTTCCACAAGATCACAGTGGCCTATACATATTCAACTGCCTGCCTGATCCCTGTACGTGTATCCCCACTGCGCAAGGATGTCTAGGGGTATATCACTTACTGCTGTGGTATATCATCACAGGGCACTGAAACGTTCTGGTGCCCATTTGTTGGTATATTGTTCTCTGATCTGTCTTTCCCGGTCCTCAATTTCCTCCTTTGACAGTCAAATAATAACCATGTCAGCATCATAGTATTATTAACAAGACATTTGTTGGTGTATTGTCTTCCAGTTCTCAATTTCCTCCCTCGACAATCAAATAAAATCATGTCAGTGTCATAGTATGACTAACAAGCCATTCGTTGGTATATGGTCTTCCAGTTCTCAATTTCCTCCCTTCAGAAGCAAATGGACAACCATATTAGCGTAGATTAGAAGGATTTAAATAAAATACAATTACATTTGGAAATACAAGGGTTGAGGCAAACATATAAGCTTATGACTAACCGTAAGCAGCAGCCAATGGAATCATAATGAAGAAGGGCAATGGGCTTGCGCCTTCCTGCAGTTCTATGGCCAGCACCACGCTTAACTACAGGAAGCTGCTTTACTCCTCTGGCCTCCATTAGACCTTTTGCAGTTGTCAAATCAGTATCTGGAAAACATGTCAACAATCCACGTTCGCTCCCCCGGTACTGAAATCCTCGAGTAAGACATGAAGAAATGGTAGAAGAGTTTTCCTGCAAATATCTTTTGAGTTAATACAAATCTAAAAGCCGCAGCGAATGAACATCGGTTAGTAACTAAACTTTGATTTTCCTTTTAACTGATTCCTTAGATGGCATTGTTAGCTCATGCGAGCGAAAATGGCACATGCTAACTAGTTAGTACTTTAAAAAAAAAGAGGTTTTATTTCAATGGATAGAAAGGAAATATCTTTCACCATGTGAACATACATCAGACTTTGGGTGGTCACCATCCATGATGCTCTCATGCAATTCAAATCCCATGCGCTGAATATCCCCTAATGTAATAATTCCTTCGAGAAAATCTTCAGGGTCGACAACGAGGGCACAATTTTGTTGCTTATCACGCAATAGCTTGAGAACTTCTGTTACTGTGGCAGATGGTAGCACTTTGACATAAACCTTTGACATGGCCTGGGAGACCTGGTTGAAAAAGGTACAATCAACATTAAAAAAAAAACAGCACAACTACAAACTTGCACCTCACTACTACTTTCAACTAACAAACAGGGTAAAGCTACCAGCATAGAGGTCGACAAACCTTCAAATCATCGAGAAGCATTTCCTCGTTGCAGGTTCCATAGTTATGAATGTCAGTTTGTATGATAGTAAGCTCAAGGTCATTTACACCATCACCTCGCCTGAAGCTACCATTTCGTTCGGATGAAATTGAAGAATAAGCACGTCTGGGTATCCTAATACCAGAAGACTCGCCATCATTGGGTTGGTTTACGACAGAGGGAACCCATATTGCCAACCCAACTGCTCCCTGTTAGATGAGAACAAGGAAACAAATCGGTGTTAGTTTGATCATGCAATGGCGGGTGACAAAAATGACCCACACATCAGCATCATAAAGATTGTTATAAGACTAAACTGAATTCCTAAACTGTCAGCGAATATAAATACCTAATTAAATTATTAATCAAATTTACCATGAGAGGAAGCAAAATCCTATAATCCTTTGTCAGCTCAAAGAGCAGCAACACTGAAGTCAATGGAACTGAACAGACTGAAGCTAGTGTAGCAGCCATTCCAACCTACAGTTGAGAAAATCAGATAATCAAAGCCATTAGACATTTTTTTTTATCAAAGACTTGGACATTATTAGTTCAAGGAATCAGGAAAGTGGACTGCAAAGGAACTTACTAGAGCATAAGCTTGTGGTTGTGCAACAGCAGCATTACCAGGTATAGCTGAATTTATTAAATAAGCAGCTGAACCTCCAAAAACAGCTCCAACAGCAGCCCCGATCATCAGGCTAGGAGCATATAGCCCTCCCACAAGGCCAGAGCCCTTGCAGAGGGCAGTTGCAACTACCTTTGCAGCTGCGAGTTGAGTTAACAACCAGATACCAGGAGCAGAAGCACTTTTCCCAGTATGCAGTATTTCTTCAACATTTGTGAAGCCCCAGTATAAAATTCCAGGATATTTCAGAGCTATGAGGCCAGCTCCCAGCCCACCCAAAGCAGGGTACACAACAATAGGAAAGTCGAATTTTTCTTTTATGTGCCCAAACAAGCTTGAAAACCATGCTACCAGTCGGTCAAATACCACACTCACGGCTCCACAAAGCATTCCTAAGATGAGATACAGAGGTAGCTCTGCAAAAGATTGAAGAGATCATGGTTAACTTTTAAAATACACAATTTCTCGTACAGATCAACAAAACAAGACAACTAAGCTATGCAGTCTTCAAAATGCCAGGTAATATCATAGAATAATAGATTTCTGAAGGAAACTTGAATTTTTGGGGAAAATTTCAGTTCTGGAAACTATACTCATCACCTTTCTTTATTAGATCCTGGCCAGAATAAATACATATTATGTTTTTGCATGTTTAAATTTGGGCTTCCTGAATTGAAAAAACATATTTGAGCTTCTGGCTTCTATACACATAACCTCCAAAATCGAAATAACATATTTGGGCTTGATGAGATAAGAAAACAATTATGCAGAAGGTGCCCCACAGCGTCATAGATATGATTATTGTAAATGTATTTCAATATCAATTAATGGACAATGCCAAAAATACTGCGCGAAACGATTGGAGCAGATACCAGCAGCAGATTTTAGCTCATATGCTGGTACTATAAAAGCTGGTCTTTCTCCGAGCAAAACATTTGATACAGTAGATGATATAACAGATGCCAATATTATCATGGCAGTTGTAAATGGAGGTGAATTTTCGGCTTTAAGCGGTCGCAATACAGTTTCAATGGCAAAAAAGCATCCAGCAACTGCTGCATTGAAGCCTGAAAAGGTACACACCAGGAGCAATATATTAGAAAAATCATATTACACACAAGAGTAATGCACAGCTTATAAGGCAAAAAGGTGCGGGTAGGTTTGTAGGTGAAGCATTGATGTGATTATTTTTATGTCGTTTGAGGGTTTCTTTTACAATCTATGGTTTTTATGTGTATTTTTAATTAATTATTGAACTATTAAAGACCAAGCTAAAAATTACTTGAAGTTGATATGTCAATAGCATCCAATCAGTGACCCATATACAACTAAGATGACATTGCACAACTATTACCTATTGTTACCATTTAGCATTTTGATAATCCATACTAAGTCAGATGATATCTATTCATTTGATGCAATCGTACCTGATGCAATTCCAGCAGCCGCACCAGCAGCTATAAGGGCGATCCTCCTTTCCCGGTTATTCTCCATCATTTCCGAGCACGCATTAGCACACGATCTGCCAATATCCACACTAGGACCTTCAGGCCCCAACGAGCAACCAGTCCCTAGGGTAACAGCAGCCTGAACAGCCTTTACAGTTGGGAAGATGGCTGCGATGATGTTGATTCCTTGTCCCTGTGCCGGCTTTGCAAGTTTGAGCTGCTCAAATATCTCAAGCAACCCATGCATCATTCCTACAACCACACCTCCGGTCACCGGGATCAGCAGTATCCTGTGCCAAGTATCAGACAGCCTCTGCAAACGGAGCCATGCTGCACCTTCATTGGGAGTACCTGCCCATGCCCATTCATGGATGACATGAACCTAGGAAAGCCATTATAGGAGCTGTATATAGAATCAGTCATGCAAGATACAACCAAACTTCTGCTCTTGTTTATAAAAGTGAAGTGTTTGGGTTACAGATAGTTACTAGAATTTAGGAGTACTATTAAAGAGTCTGGGTTACAGATAAATAGCATTGTCATAACGTGGCATCCATAACTTCAATGAGTAGTCCAATCTCGCATAGGCGTCATTTAGCTCCATGGCAGTTTCTAAACATGCAAAACAAATATCTAATGTGGCGAGGTGTACAAAATGTTAGGTGGGAACTAGGTGCCAACCTGAATGATTGTACAAAGTAGACATAAATGGAACCAAACTTGCAGCATGCTGTGAACTAGTAATCCACTAACAATAACACATTCCAAAATTAGGCTCAAATGTGGTTCAAATGTTAACTTCAAATACGCCGAATTAGAAGAACTCAGCTTAGTAACCGAGCAACTTTAATGCAGTGACATCTCGAGTACCCAATCAGAGAGCACTCACCCCGCGGTTGAACGCGGCGACGCAGATGCCGGTGGCGAGCCCGAGGAGGCATCCGATGAGCAGCAGCGCCCACTCGGGCGGCGCCCCGTCCCCGAGCTCGTCATCCTCGCCCGCCGCCGGCCGCTCCCTCTGCCGCGTCGTC
>LAPY01002137.1:29359-47827 GCA_000970635.1 Eragrostis tef | reverse complement strand
ATGGATGGTTTTTCCTTTTCAGCTTAATTAATCAACATAACACCGTCGAAGACTTTGCGATGTGCAACCGAGGGAGTGTCACCCAGATGAATACTTTGTTTCGAGTTACTTGCGCCGGAGATTTCCAGGACATAGCACGGCCAGATCAGGTAATTTGTATCTAACGGCACCGCTCCCAACTAACCTTCTACAATCTCCACTCTGATTTCAGCTCAAATCCTTTATCTTGCGCCAATTTACCGAATCAATAACGGATCAAGCGGGCGTAAATGGACAAGAAAGAGAAGGAAACTCACTCTTTTTGGCCTGCAGCAAGCTCCTCCCGGTAGATCCGGCGCTTCCCTGGAACACGGTGTCTGCTCACAGAGCACAAACGAAAGCAACCCATCAGAAGCGGCAACCACCAAAGAGAAATGACGGGAAAAAAAAGCTGTTTAGCAAGAAACACCGGAGCAAGAACTGGTGGAAGGCAGGCACGCACCGGACAAGAAATCACCCGAGGCGGAGGCAAGCCCGGCCAGGGCGGCGGTCGAGAGGAGCAGCAGCAGAAGCTCACGGCCGGTAGCCATCGTGGCTCCTCCCAAGCTAAAGCAAGCCGGAAAGCTTATCGGCAGAAAAAGGTGGCCGCGGAGGATGGAGCGTTGCTGGATCTAGCACGACGGCGGCGGTTATGGAGACGGAACGCGGGAGAGAGCGGCCGCCCACATGCGCGCCACGACGTCCGCGCTGGAGGCGTTTGCGAGCTCTAACTCCGCTGTACAGCTCGAATAATATCAGCAGTATCGCGGGGAAGAGGTCAGACAGCCGAGAGACGGTGGCGACTGGTCAGGGCAGGAAAACGCGACGCGTTTTTTCGGCGGTGGGTGGGGCTCTGCTTTACCCTGTGTCTAACGGCGAGGCCCCGTGGGGAGGTGGGGGTGGGAGCTAGCTGGGCGGGAACAGACGTGGTCAAGGGACGCTGGTCTCATTTCATGTGTTGGCTAGATTTTGTTCAGTAGCGGCTTAATGATAACTCTAACCTGCGGAGTTGAAATTTTATATTACCAGTAATTATTAACTCGTTATTGGTTGACAAAACCCCTGGATTAGAGGGCAGCACAAATTGACAAAGCGAAAAGGAGCGTACAAGCTTCAAAGTGCCCCAATTCATAAGGTGTTGACAGCCACAAATGGTTGAACCTTTCAACAAGTCTCCTCAGGGACATGTGCGTTGCCCGGCGCCACCATTGTTCCCGTGCTGCCTGCCAAGGTCTTGTATTCTTCCAGAAAATAACATCTCTTATCTGGCATATAGCTGTGGTCTACTTGACAGCTTTGTCTGATTGATGCATCTCCAATTGCCAGACAGCTCACGCAGATGTAACACACGTATATATCATTCCTCAAACATGCGACAGCTTGCAAACCTCACGCATGGGACGCTTTGCAGCGACGATTAGAAACGTTATTTCAAATTTTGGCTTTGGTTAGTTGCAAAAACGATGGCCAAGTTGAGAAGGATGTTTATATGTACAATTGAAGGAAGTGAAATGAAAGCATGGTACATAAGTTATCAACCAAAGAATGGATTGAATTATGAGTGAAACCTCAGCTGTTCTGAACAAAGGAAAATGCTCGATACAGTGAACACACATCAGATCAGGAGGCTCAACGCTCAAAGTAGAAGCGCACTGCATAGACAGGACTTCAGCTTGGGCTCTTTGGAAGTCCTTTTCATCTATAAGCTGCAGTGTTTGGACATTTTCCAGGACCCTCTTCTTGACTATCTCCTCTCTTTACCACAGGTCGTCAATTATCTGTTCTTATTGAGACGATGTCATCCATTGTCTCTATTTAATAGACCAAAAAAGGTAAGTGGCAAAGGGAAGCCATGTACAAAGTAACGCAGTTTAATTCTTCTCTGTTGAAAAGCATATTAGTAAGTCACCAGCCTTTTGTCTTGTTTCTGTACATTGCAGCTAACTGTATTATGTACAAAATTTCCTCCTCTGCACCAAAAAAGGACAGCAAAAAAGTTTAGCATAGGAAAATACAATAAAAAAAAGCAACAAATGATTCTTTGTTTTGTATACTACTATGATGCAAGCAGCGATAGTTCATGCATGATAAATGTTGGTCCTGTCACTTTAGATGCCGTTGCTGGATAACTTGGATTTGAACAAAATACTCAATCTGAATAATGAAATGACAAATGCATGGTATATTACACTCACCCTAAGATCAGAGTCCTTTACAGCCTCCAATGTCTCGGCCATCTGCATTTGTTTGATAACTGTTGCATGCAACACCTGGAAGAACAGATCATGATACAGCCATCAAAATATTATCTTTTGAAATAAAAAATAAAGGAAAAAGGATTATCAGTTAATCAAGAAAGGAACAGGTATCTGATGAACTATAACTAGTATGTATTGCACCATAGAAAACTCCTATGCACATTACGCACTATGATAGTCTGGCCAATAGCAGGATATAGAGCTTAAATTCTTCAGTTTTCAAAATGTAACATTGTTCTGTAACCTTAGGCCCTATCATAGCAATAGAAAACTTCAAAGCATTGGAAGATGCTGGATTGAAAAAAGATTTGGTATGGACCCTTTTTTGTGCTAAAAGGCCTGATAGAGCTCTAGCCATAAAACCAAAATAATTTTTAAGCACCATAACTTCAGAGAACTTGAGCTGACAAATACCTTCTTTGTTTTCTCCAGATCAAATTCGATGGACTTTATCCTGTCGAAAGAATCTTGTATGGCGCGATCCTTATCCTTTGGAAGCTCTGGAGGCTTTCGGCTCAGCTGATTAAACATTGACTCAAGTCGATCAAGGCGCTCCAGACATGGATTTACACGATCTTCCTTAGTTATCTGAAGATCTGCCTGATTACTGGGCACAGTCGTACGAGGAGGAACATTTTCCAAGTGTCTCCATCGACGAGTAAAAAACTGCAGAAGAGAGAGTACTTTAAGAAAAACAGCCACAAATTTTCTTGAGAAATGTCTGAAGATCCCATCATCAGCATCGCCTGGTCCATCATTCGGGACACGCCCACCTGCTGGTTTCAAACCATAATGACTTTAAAAATTAGACAGGCTGGCCAACATGTTCAGATAACTGATTCGAAGAATTTATGATGAATAACCGAAAAAAAAAGCCGTAACCCATGCACGTGGACTCTGAATGGATATACCTGGCGCATGTACAATTCCATTTGTTAAGGAACGTTCTGTATTGTATTGTCTGGCTTCATTTCCCGCAGGGCTGTATCTTTTATTGGATTCTATAACTATATCTGCCATATGAGACATGCCATCAGAACCGCTGTGTGTTGTAGATCCCGATTCCTTCGCCTATACAAGGTAAACACAAGGTGAATTTTGCAATTTCAAACAAAAAAGCTCAAAACACGTTAACATTGAGCAAAACGGAAGGGATCAGCTATATTCTTATGCCATACTAATGTACAAATTACATAGTTCACAATACAATACATGAAAGAACGAATGGAATTCTTAAGAAAAATGCAAAAACTGAAGGAACAAGACTTTACTTCCTCACAAACTGGAGCCAAACTAGGATATTCAACATCTTCATGAGCTATGGGGGATCCAAGGTCATCAACATCTGAACCTGATTCAGCATTTGATGTGTCACTAATTCGTTCTGGTAACTGAAAGAAGCAGAAGCAGCACATCCAATGTCAATATTGGAGAACAGAGAGGCTAATTGAAAAAAAAAAGACTTCATATGTCAGGTATATGATGAACTTGCCTTGAGAGCACGCAACCTTACAGAGCCTGTAATTGCTTCTTCTATATCAGACACTTGCCCAACCTCACGCAATGACTCCATGCTATGTACAATCTATGATACAAAATAAGGTCATGAACCGCAGCGACATATAAACAAAATCTGCCACCATACGGACTAGTAGACTCCGTCACTATGATTGATTTACCTTCATGATTAAAGGATCACTCCAGGGGCCTTTGTTAGACCTCAGGCACCCTCCATAGTTAGCACACGTGCATGATCCACCAAAGTACTCTGGCAATTGGCTGAAGATACATTTTGGTAAGCACTGCACAGATATTCACCAATAAAAAAAAATCAAAGAAACAATCACCAACCTTGCATCTATAGCTTCCAGAAGTCTGCTTTGATATTTTGTTCCTAGAACCTGGAATTAAAGAGTAGGTATGAAGCTACGCAAAAACCAAACATGGATAATAAACTAATTTCATTTGCAAACTCAGTACATGTATTTTCGATGATGTTTTAGGGTCAAGAAGTCCCTTCACGGTGCTCCAGATCAACTTGAAACCAGGTCCAGCATTCACAATAAATATTTGATGTAGTGTCTGCAAAATATTGTGGCATTCTTGGTATTAGAACTGTTTCTAGGCATGCAGTACATCATTATTTCATTATTAAGGCTAACCTCAGGATAGTAATCACCATCAATTTTTTGCATACAACGCACCAAATCCCTCGCGATCTTGCTAAAGTTCTTCCAGCCCTATATCACAGGCCACAGAACAGGGCAATAGACATATAAGATGAGCTTCAAACAAGAAAAGATTATTTTTTTTTTTGGTTTCATGGCTTTCTATCAGACAGCTAATGTATAGACGAACTCAACCTCTGCAGTTTTATGATGATTCATTTTTTGGTTTCATGGCTTTCTATCAGAATATTTGGCCATGTAACCCAATCATTAGACCAATTAGAATGCATGAGTATATATTTATCTCAAAATGAGTATGTTAGACGTCTACACTGGATTGTATTATGAGGAGTGGAGATGGCAAAATTCGATACTTTAGGCTCAGATGGTAAATTTTGCTCCAAATAAACAATGCGATAGTTCAAAAAAAAATTATCACAATTAATATGTCCAAAAACTTTAAAATAGATGCAAATGAGGGTAAGTTAAATTTACAAGCTTCCACAATTTTACAATTGATGCATTTTCATGCTTGTATTAGCAAACTACCTTTTCCGAACTACTATTAATGGCAAAATGGAATTCTGAATCCTGTTATCTGAAATATTGTACTAGTTGAGGTATTAATGGCAAACCATTTTACATTGTACATTGTTCGAAAAATAAGGTTCTCTGTAATACATTAATGCAAACCTTATTGTAATATGAAACACATACAAACCATTAAATGCATTAATGACAATCAATAAGGTTTACAATAAATGGAAAAAAGGAAACAATTACTGTGGTTAACAAACAATTTTAGAAAACGACCATACCACACCCTGGACGTCCAATATTGTAGTTGTGGTATCTATGTGCCGTTTGGCAGAAATTGTGCATGCAGGAAATTTCTCGCGGAAAGCTCTCTCAAACTCTTGTACATGATACTTAATGTAGCGCTCAACTGTTGTAATTTGTACAAGTTTATTGGGTTCAACTTTCCCAAGCAACTCAATATAGATAGGCCTTCCCTCCTTGTCAACTCCATGGTAACCATGTGGATAGTATTTCAGGACTTCCTCTAGCTCATGAAATTCAAAATCCTTCAATAAGTAGAGTTAGCTACTGTTAGCATGCATGACACAGTATTGCAAAATCACATGAAAATGTAAAGAACATCTAAATATATGCAGAATTTCATCAAATCTTGAGATTGACTTTTTAGAATAGACAGCATCGTATACTTCAAAAATGGTGTCTGTCCCGAACTCCTTTCTCCACTGCAGCATGTCTGCCCACATCTGTGCTGCTTTTTCAAAGTCGAACTTCCTCGCTTTCAGAAATCTGCATCACAGATTGGTCACAATGTATAATCACCAACTGGCATTTCACAGCTCAAAATAACAATACGAGCATATTTCATCAGATATCAACCTAAGTATCATATGGTAGTCATCATGCCTGACCGGCAACAAGCCCCTAGCGAACAAAACCTCCCGAAACGAGACCACTGCCTGCTCTTCCTCAGCATCCCTGACATCCTCTATCGATATCCTTGGCAACCTGCAGTCCACTTTCCTCTTCCCTCTTTTCTTCAGTGAGTGTGTTAACTTTGTCGACGCGTGCAACGCCTTCTTCTTCAGCGACCGCATTCTCCTGTGCTTTGGCTCGTCCTCCGAGTTCTCGACATTTTCCCTGTCCCTCCTCTCATCATTACTGACCGATATCTCAATGCCATCCACATTGCTCTCTGCAGGGGTGCATAACAAACTTTACAATATTAGCTGCATTGCACGATCAACGCAATTAAACTACACACATATAGCATTTTTCACCAGCTCATACCTGACATTCTCTACTAACGCAGCTCAAACGATCAGGCCCTCCCCCTCTCTATTGCTGTATCAGCTCAAAGATGCTGTGTATTCAGCTGCCGGATATCCACACTGCCAGAAACAGTACAGAAACACAGATTAGAACTCACATATTTGTAGTCACCACCACGTCTAATTAACTCTGCGTTTCTCCGTTCCAGAGCCAGCGGCGGACTAAACGAGGGGCCATGGAGGTTCAACTAAATACACACAGGGAAAAAAATCAGAAAAGACATCCAACAACCTATATCAGTACGAATTCCACCACGCGGCAAACAAATTTGTAGCGAACTGGTTGGAGAGAACGACGAATATTCGGCTTTGACAGCTCACAGAAAACAAGGGGGAGGAGATTCCGCGGGAAAAAGGAAAAACAGCGATCAGGTATCCCAGGATCACCCAGGTCCGGATGGATCGGATCATCACTCCACGCCGGTGGCGTTCGGAGGGGGGAAAGGAACAAGCGGACGCCGCCGGGGGAAGGAAGGGAGGCGCAGTTGCGGCCCAGTGAAGGGTACCTGGATCTGGATCGCGGCGTGCTCGGCGCCGGTGGCGGGCGGAGAGCCTACGAAGCTCTCGCCTCTCGCCGACGCCGCAGGATTGCCCGCCGCCGCTCGATCACGACGGGAGCAGCAGCTCGAGGTGTTTGCCGCGATCGCGGCGGGGCCCTCTGCTTCTCTTTGCCGCCTCCTCGCCCGCCCGGCGCCTCGTCCGTCCCCTAACGCTTACGCTTCCGTTGCTGGTTTCCGCCTACTAGTCCCTCCTTCCTAGAGAGCTAGTAGCGCTCGGTGACGGGGGCGTTTCATTCTTCTCGTGCTCCTGCCTCGGGTCCCGGCGTCAGCGGCGTTGGCGTGGCGACGTGTACGCCAGGGAGGAGTGCGTGCTTGCGCGCGTCGCGATTGACTCGTCTCCTCCGCTCCGCGCGCCCGCGTTGCGTGACTGCGTTACGCAGCCGGAGGCGCCGACGCTCACGTGTAGCGGCACCCGGCAGGTGCTGAGATGTGGGACCCATATGTCAGTTGAGGAAGTTCCATACATTTTGATGATCTGCTACGATTTTACAAGGAAACTCGTAAAGATAGAGATGTGGATGAGAAGGTCAATTGAGTAAGTTATTAGGTTGATGCGAAGTCGCTAGAGTTTTAGAGGAATTTATTGATTGTATAGTTAGCAGACTGGTCGGCACAAATATTTATTTTCCTCCCGATTTGGCATCTGACAAGCGCTGGATGGTTGGCAAATTGAGACCAAATTGGCATGTATTTGTTCTAAAAAGAGTAAGAGGCATCAATTAGGTCAACATTGAGCAGAGAAAAGCCCTCCACGCCGGTGGCGTTCGGAGGGGGGAAAGGAACAAGCGGACGCCGCCGGGGGAAGGAAGGGAGGCGCAGTCGCGGCCCAGTGAAGGGTACCTGGATCTGGATCGCGGCGTGCTCGGCGCCGGTGGCGGGCGGAGAGCCTACGAAGCTCTCGCCTCTCGCCGACGCCGCAGGATTGCCCGCCGCCGCTCGATCACGACGGGAGCAGCAGCTCGAGGTGTTTGCCGCGATCGCGGCGGGGCCCTGCCTTCTCTTTGCCGCCTCCTCACCCGCCCGGCGCCTCGTTGCTGGTTTCCGCCTACTACTCCCTTCTCCTCCTAGAGAGCTAGTGCTCGGTGACGGGGGCGTTTCATTTTTCTCGTGCTCCTGCCTCGGGTCCCGGCGTCAGCGGCGTTGGCGTGGCGACGTGTACGCCAGGGAGGAGTGCGTGCTTGCGCGCGTCGCGATTGACTCGTCTCGGCGCCGACGCTCACGTGTAGCGGCACCGGCAGGCGCTGAGACGTAGGGCCCATGTGTCAGTTGAGGAAGCTCCATACATTTTGATGATCTTGCTACGATTTTACAACGAAACTCATAAAGAGATCGGCTGATGAGAAGGTCAATTGAGTTAGTTATTAGGTTGATGCGAGGTCGTTTGAGATTTAGAGGAATTTATTGAATGTATCGTTAGCAGGCTGGTTGGCATAAATATTTATTTTCCCTCTCGATTTGGTATCTGACAAGACCTGGATGGTTGGCAAAATAAGACCAAATTGGCATGGATTTGTTCTAAACAGAGTAAGAGCATCAATTAGGTCAACAATAGCAGAGAAAAGTACGTTGTGTGCACATTGCAAACATTTCACTTGTAGTCCTATACGTGAAAGTTGTGCGCGGTTGCGTTTCTCACTTGATTATAGAGACTATGAACTGTCTACATAAAGTTTTTTCAACGCAAATATCAAAACATCGTTCCCCAACATATGTACACTAAAAATGAATTTCCACTCAAAAAAGGGTGTGACATGATGAAGAATGCGATATTACAAAAATAGCTGCAAACTACAAGCATTGTATATAAGCTACCTTTTTCTATTGTCACATTGTTTCTTAAAACTATATTCTCTCGAAATCATGCATCACAACGATTAAGTTGCTACGCTGTTGTCCACGAACGCGTCCACTGTGATATTGTAGGAGAATGCGTGGTGTGATTAGTTTTGAAAGAGGATGATGATAGAAGTTTTGTGAAACTAATAGTTATTTAAATGAAAGCTAGTAGTTATTAAATAAAAAAGTATAGTTTGTATAGTTAGCCGGAAAAAAACTGTAGTTACTCTTTTTTTTAGAATTACACAGTACAACGCAGACGCTCACAATACGCACACACACTCATCCCTATGAACACACGTACGTAAACTCTACTCTTATGAGCCGAACGTCGCTTACCACTTAACGCATAAAGCCGGTAAATTCTAAAAAATTCGCTCCCTACAGAGTCGAACCCAGGAGCTCAAAGGTGTTACTCGAGTGCCTTAAACACTAGGCCAAAACCCTTTTCAAAAAAAAATATTACCTGAAATGAAAATTCAGAAGAAGATAAAATCAATGTTGGGCTCGTCCAAACTTAATTGAACGGCCCGTACAACTGATTCCCAAACTCAGCCCAGCAAGGCAGCAACTCGCGAAACGCTCGTGCGGGTGCGGCGGCGTGATTGGGAGTTTGGCTTGGGACTTTGCTCTACTGCTCAGCTCAGTGCCGTCGCTCTCGCCTGCGAGCACCTCGCCGTCGGCTCCACTGCCGCCTCGCCGGTGCTGTTCCAGGTGCGTATCGGTCGTTTCCTCCTAAATTTTGGACCAGCCGACTTTGATCTGCTCCTCCGCCTTTCCTTCTCTCCCTTTCTCTCTCCGTTTCCTGCCGCTGCATACTGTGTTGGGGGTGCCGCGCTTCACCGCCGGCGAACACGCGCCGGCAGCGGAGCATAGAAATTTAGGCCTTATTCCACCGAAGGATTCCCCCGTCGATAGGTGCCACCATCCGCCCTTTCCTGGCCATCTACTGACGCTGATACTAGATTGGCGTGGGTGGAGATCCATTCGGCGCTGGTCCCTGGTTTAGTTAATGGATAGAGATGTGCCCTGATCTGGTGCTGGTTTCTGGATCTGGTGTGTTTGCTGCGTGGTACCTTGCTAATTCAATCCAATCTACTGGTCGGTTAGGTTATTCCTACTCATGGCGCGAGATCAATCTACTGAAGCTGTGATGCAGTTTATTTGCCAAAAATGCTTGAGATTCACCTGAATCACCAGGACCCATCAAATTTTCCGCTGCAGCCTAATTTCCATCATGATTCAGACAGTACTGGCGAGCATACATCTTGTGCATTAGTTGATCTATAAGCAAATTAGTTCTACTAATAGATTTATAAGCAAATTATTTTGGCTAATAGATTTATATAATGTCTTGCGGTCAACATATACGTGGTATAATCATGTCCTCTAAACCGTGAATGTGGATTTGGAAACCTGACGGAGAGTGGCTTTGTTAGGCACCGTTGGCAGTATCCTCCTGCAATTTCAATTTGAAGTCTGTGTGACTGTATTTGTTTGCACAGACATGACATGATGTCATTCTTGTCTGCTTATTATGCTGATACATTTACTATGTAACATCTGTATAGGAACTGAGCATGGATGCTATTGTTCTTTTGGTTTCAGGTCATAGGCAAAGTTGGTCCTGAACTGCCAATCATGGCAAAAGGCTGGGTATTCTCTGCTTTGTTAGTGGTGTTTATAGCATTCGCTCCCCCTTGCGAGGCTTTCTACTTGCCAGGCAGTTACATGCATACTTATCGCCAAGGTGAGGAGATATGGGCAAAGGTGAACTCGCTCACTTCCATTGAGACAGAACTGCCCTTCAGCTACTACAGCCTCCCATACTGCCGTCCTAAGGATGGTATTAAGAAGAGTGCCGAAAACCTGGGGGAGCTCCTGATGGGTGATCAAATTGATAATTCCCCCTACCGTTTCCGTGTAAATGTCAATGAATCACTTTATCTGTGTACCACAAACCTACTAGATGAGGCTGATGTGAAGCTCCTCAAGCAGCGAAGCCGTGACCTCTACCAGGTGAATATGATTCTTGATAATCTTCCTGTGAGGAGATTTACTGAGCAGAATGGAGTGACCATTCAGTGGACAGGCTATCCAATTGGTTATACCCCAGAAGGCACCAGTGATTTTTACATTATCAATCACCTGAAGTTTAAGGTCTTGGTGCACAAGTACGAAGGAGGCAAAGTAAGGGTTGTTGGTACAGGGGAAGGAATGGAAGTGATCTCGGAGGCTGACAGCGATGCCAAGTCTGGCTATGAGATTGTGGGATTTGAGGTTGTCCCGTGCAGTGTGAAGCGTGATCCTGAAGCCATGTCGAAGCTTACGATGTACAGTAAAATTGATTCTGTGAACTGCCCTCTGGAGCTGGAGAAATCTCAACTGATTAGGGAGAAGGAAAGGATCACATTTACATATGAGGTTGAATTTATCAACAGTGATATCAGATGGCCATCCAGGTGGGACGCATACCTGAAGATGGAGGGTGCAAAAATTCATTGGTTCTCTATTATGAACTCGTTGATGGTAATTCTGTTTTTGGCTGGCATTGTGTTTGTCATATTCCTACGGACAGTGAGGAGGGACTTGACTAGGTATGAGGAGTTGGACAAGGAGTCCCAAGCTCAGATGAACGAGGAGCTTTCCGGGTGGAAGCTTGTTGTTGGAGATGTCTTCAGAGAGCCAACCTCATCTAAGCTGTTTTGCGTCATGATCGGTGATGGAGTCCAGATTCTGGGAATGGCTATTGTCACCATTTTATTTGCTGCATTTGGCTTCATGTCTCCTGCATCGAGAGGAATGCTGCTGACAGGGATGATTGTCCTATACATGTTACTTGGAATTGTGGCTGGATATGCTGCTGTCAGACTCTGGAGGACTGTAAAAGGAACATCTGAGGGATGGAGGTCGGTCTCCTGGTCAACTGCTTGTTTCTTCCCTGGCATTGTCTTCATTGTCCTCACTGTATTAAACTTCATGCTGTGGGCAAGGAATAGCACCGGAGCCCTTCCCATCTCACTTTTCTTCAGTCTTCTGTCCTTGTGGTTCTGCGTTTCTGTGCCACTTACCCTTTTAGGTGGTTTCTTTGGCACAAGGGCTGAGCCAATTGAGTTTCCTGTTCGAACCAATCAAATACCAAGAGAAATCCCTGCAAAGAAATACTCATGGCTCTTCATATTTGGTGCCGGAACTCTACCTTTTGGAACACTCTTTATTGAACTATTCTTCATTCTTTCTAGCATTTGGCTTGGAAGGTTCTACTATGTGTTTGGCTTCCTCCTCGTTGTGCTCCTTTTGCTGGTTGTGGTCTGTGCTGAGGTATCAGTTGTTCTTACCTACATGCATCTTTGTGCGGAAGACTGGAGATGGTGGTGGAAAGCTTTCTTCGCCTCTGGAACAGTGTCCATTTATGTCTTCCTTTACTCTATCAACTACTTGGTGTTTGATCTCAGAAGCTTGAGTGGCCCGGTTTCTGCAATGCTCTACATTGGATACTCTTTTATCGTTTCTCTTGCCATTATGCTAGCTACTGGTACTGTTGGGTTCCTGACATCCTTCTCATTCGTCCACTACCTTTTCTCGTCAGTCAAGATTGACTGAAGGTCACATCTTGCAAATCTCCAAGGATAACTGTACACAAAATCACGTTCAAACTCAAATTATTTAGTGTGGCATCTTGAGGCCCTTTGCAGAGTTTCTGTTACCCATTGTAGCTTATTACTGAGTCTACTGTACCATGCTGTGAACAATAATATTTCAGGAGAGCATTTAAAAGTCACTCTTATGTTTGCCACAACATCTTTGTTAATGCTGCACATGGCCTCAGAAAAGGTCTTGAGTTATGCTTATGTGATGTCATTGGCCCCTTGTCTGAGTAGTATGTCAGTTTCTGCGAGTTGTTTTTGCTACTCTAAAACTGTTATCATGTGGTTTATTCGACATGTACAAGATTGTGTTTCTGATGGACACCAGTTTGTGTTTTTCTTCTCTCTTTTAACCTTCATTGATCTACCCAAGATTCCATGGAATTATATAATACCTCGTCCAGTCTATGTTTGATAGTCAAACATGTTAATTCATATGTTCCTTTTTACTTAACCTTTTATGAATGATAGTGATAGGTAGTCTTTTCGTTAACCATGATGCTACTACTTCTAGCCATTCAGATTCAGCATTCGTTAGGTATGTTTCAACCAGTTTACTTCTTTTAGTTATGTTGATTCTTAAATGTGTGATAGATAAGTTCTTTGTGGAATGCAGATTCACCTGAATCTCCAGGAACCATCAAATTCTCCGCTGCAGCCTAATTTCCACCATGATTCAGACAGCACTGGCGAGCAGACATCTTGTGCATTAGTTGATCTATAAGCAAATTAGTTCTGCTAATAGATTTGTAAGCAAATTATTTCGGTTAATAGATTTATAATGCCTTTGCGGTCAATATATACGTGGTATAATCATGTCCTCTAAACCGTGAATGTGGATTTGGAAACCTGACGGAGAGTGGCTTTGTTAGGCACCGTTGGCAGTATCCTCCTGCAATTTCAATTTGAAGTCTGTGTGACTGTATTTGTTTGCACAGACATGACATGATGTCATTCTTGTCTGCATATTATGCTGATACATTTACTATGTAACATCTCTATGTATAGGAATTGAGCATGTATGCTATTGTTCTTTTGGTTTCAGGTCATAGGCAAAGTTGATCCTGAACTGCCAATCATGGCAAAAGGCTGGGTATTCTCTGCTTTGTTAGTGGTGTTTATAGCATTCGCTCCCCCTTGCGAGGCTTTCTACTTGCCAGGCAGTTACATGCATACTTATCGCCAAGGTGAGGAGATACGGGCAAAGGTGAACTCGCTCACTTCCATTGAGACAGAACTGCCCTTCAGCTACTACAGCCTCCCATACTGCCGTCCTAAGGATGGTATTAAGAAGAGTGCCGAAAACCTGGGGGAGCTCCTGATGGGTGATCAAATTGATAATTCCCCCTACCGTTTCCGTGTAAATGTCAATGAATCACTTTATCTGTGTACCACAAACCTACTAGATGAGGCTGATGTGAAGCTCCTCAAGCAGCGAAGCCGTGACCTCTACCAGGTGAATATGATTCTTGACAATCTTCCTGTGAGGAGATTTACTGAGCAGAATGGAGTGACCATTCAGTGGACAGGCTATCCAATTGGTTATACCCCAGAAGGCACCAGTGATTTTTACATTATCAATCACCTGAAGTTTAAGGTCTTGGTGCACAAGTACGAAGGAGGCAAAGTAAGGGTTGTTGGTACAGGGGAAGGAATGGAAGTGATCTCGGAGGCTGACAGCGATGCCAAGTCTGGCTATGAGATTGTGGGATTTGAGGTTGTCCCGTGCAGTGTGAAGCGTGATCCTGAAGCCATGTCGAAGCTTACGATGTACGGTAAAATTGATTCTGTGAACTGCCCTCTGGAGCTGGAGAAATCTCAACTGATCAGGGAGAAGGAAAGGATCACTTTTACATATGAGGTTGAATTTATCAACAGTGATATCAGATGGCCATCAAGGTGGGACGCATACCTGAAGATGGAGGGTGCAAAAATTCATTGGTTCTCTATTATGAACTCGTTGATGGTAATTCTGTTTTTGGCTGGCATTGTGTTTGTCATATTCCTACGGACAGTGAGGAGGGACTTGACTAGGTATGAGGAGTTGGACAAGGAGGCCCAAGCTCAGATGAACGAGGAGCTCTCCGGGTGGAAGCTTGTTGTTGGAGATGTCTTCAGAGAGCCAACCTCATCTAAGCTGCTTTGCGTCATGATCGGTGACGGAGTCCAGATTCTGGGAATGGCTATTGTCACCATTTTATTTGCTGCATTTGGTTTCATGTCTCCTGCATCGAGAGGAATGCTGCTGACAGGGATGATTGTCCTATATATGTTACTTGGAATTGTGGCTGGATATGCTGCTGTCAGACTCTGGAGGACTGTAAAAGGAACATCTGAGGGATGGAGGTCGGTCTCCTGGTCAACTGCTTGTTTCTTCCCTGGCATTGTCTTCATTGTCCTCACTGTATTAAACTTCATGCTGTGGGCAAGGAATAGCACCGGAGCCCTTCCCATCTCACTTTTCTTCAGTCTTCTGTCCTTGTGGTTCTGCGTTTCTGTGCCACTTACCCTTTTAGGTGGTTTCTTTGGCACAAGGGCTGAGCCAATTGAGTTTCCTGTTCGAACCAATCAAATACCAAGAGAAATCCCTGCAAAGAAATACTCATGGCTCTTCATATTTGGTGCCGGAACTCTACCTTTTGGAACACTCTTTATTGAACTATTCTTCATTCTTTCTAGCATTTGGCTTGGAAGGTTCTACTATGTGTTTGGCTTCCTCCTCGTTGTGCTCCTTTTGCTGGTTGTGGTCTGTGCTGAGGTATCAGTTGTTCTTACCTACATGCATCTTTGTGCGGAAGACTGGAGATGGTGGTGGAAAGCTTTCTTCGCCTCTGGAACAGTGTCCATTTATGTCTTCCTTTACTCTATCAACTACTTGGTGTTTGATCTCAGAAGCTTGAGTGGGCCGGTTTCTGCAATGCTCTACATTGGATACTCTTTTATCGTTTCTCTTGCCATTATGCTAGCTACTGGTACTGTTGGGTTCCTGACATCCTTCTCATTCGTCCACTACCTTTTCTCGTCAGTCAAGATTGATTGAAGGTCACATGTTGCAAATCACCAAGGATGACTGTACACAAAATCACGTTCAAACTCAAATTATTTAAGTGTGGCATCTTGAGGCCCTTTGCAGAGTTTCTGTTACTCATTGTAGCTTATTACTGAGTCTATTGTACCATGCTGTGAACAATAATATTTCAGCAGAGCATTTAAAAGTCACTTTTATGTTTGCCACAACATCTTTGTTAATGCTGCACATGGTCTAAGAAAAGGTCTTGAGTTATGCTTATGTGATGTCATTGGCTCCTTGTCTGAGTAGTATGTCAGTTTCTGCGAGGTATTTTTGCTACTCTAAAACTGTTATCATGTGGTTTATTTGATATGTACAAGTTTGTGTTTCTGATGGACACCAGTTTGTGTTTTTCCTCTCTCCTTTTTTTTTACCTTCATTGATCTACCCAAGATTCCATGGAATTATATAACACCTCCTCGAGTCTATGTTTGATAGTCAAACATGTTAATTCATATGTTCCTTTTTACTTAACCTTTTATGAACGATAGTGATATGTGGTCTTTTCATTAACCATGATGCTCCTACTTCTAGCCATTCAGATTCAGCTTTCGTTAGGTATCTTTCAACCAGGTTACTTCTTTTAGTTATATTGATTCTTAAATGTGTGATAGATAAGTTCTCTGGAATGCATTTAGGTGATTGGATATTTGCACATATTGCGTCAAATTTCGAATATGTCTCATTTCAATCCTTGTTGTTTCCTGATGCCATTACTTTTCTGCCTATCTGTGAAACTGAATGTCAACCTATCTGTGCATTTTTACATGAACATGAGATGTGCTTGTGGTTAGCTTCTATTGATCCCATATTAATGGATGTCCGGTTGATTTTCTTGTTTGGCAATTTCCGTCCTTTCTTTATTATGTTATTTTGACCTGTTTTCATTTCGTAGGGTTGTTGCTTTATTGAGTGATTAGTTATGCTAATGGCTTGACGAAATGTGTCAGTCCTTATCTTCTTTTTAACCTTTCTGGAAGGAAGTCACATTCTTTGCTGTTGCTTTTCTTATTGCTCAAATTATTCTTGGCTTGGGGTTGCGCTGTTCTTATCAGCATCAACTCATAACAATCAAACAAACAAAATGTACCAGAAACCTAATGTTGATGTTGATTACTATGCTTCACCATCCCCATCTTCTGCAATCGACAAGACTATTGTTTTTTCTTCACTTCGGCTTCAGACTATTCCATATGGCAGATCAGATCGGCATATGCCTGCCCCTTGCTTTGGATGCACAAGTGACAGTTCGGACCTGGCTGTTCATGTGAAAGGTACTCCATTGATGTCCTGATGAAATGCATCCCTTTTCTTGCTCAAGCAAATTGCTGCGGTTCTCTGGTTTGTTTATCGGGGAGATTGTTCGTCGGTTCATGTCGCGGGCTGTCCACCTCACCACCTGGGGGTGTTTGTTTCCAGGGGTCTAAAATTTAGAGGGGTCACATCAAAGAGAATCTTGTCATTTAGGAGTATTAACTAAAGTCTAATTACAAAACTAACTTTAGAACCCCTGGTCTAATTTGCGAGAGGAATCTAATGAGCGTAATTAAGCCATGATTAGAAGATGGTTACTGTAGCATTACTGTACTAAAACATGGATTAATTAGGCTCATTAGATTCATCTTGTAAATTTACGCTTATCTGTAAAAAGGTTTTGTAATTAGACTTTATTTAGTACATTTAAATAATAAGATTCTTTTTAATTTTAAAGGGTCTAAAATTTGGGCGTGTGATGGAGAAGCCTTTTCGCTGGCCCCGGAAAGGGAGTGATGGCCAAGCGTGGCATCCCACGGTCACGGCGGCAGGTTGGAGATCGCATCTGCCGGGCTGGACCAGGCCTAGGACGCATCTGCCCTGCATGAAGTTCTTAAGATTTCCCATTGGCGGATCGTGTTGGACCTGTTGGTGACTTGTCTCCTTGTTTGAAGTCAAGGTCATGCATCATTGGAGCCGTATCTGAATGCAACCACCGTGGGGCATGTGTCGCATTCGTTCATGGTGTGTGTCCCCAACCTGCCGAACCCGCGTCCAAACTTACGAACTCGCAAGACTGGGCAACGATATTGGCAAATTTGACATCTCCAATGCACCTCCTCTAACAATCTTTATGCGGCTTATAATCACATGATTAACCAGCCAGTTTTTGCGCGACCTGAGCCGTTGATCGGGCTGTAAACATTTAGCAGGCATCAATATCTCAATGTAATGTGCTTATCTGACCTTCTCACCAGCTCGTAAACCTCGTCTCATAAAAAAAGAAATGAAATTTTTTGAACCCGACCAACTGTGTCGGTGAGGATCTGCAACGAGACCCCGTCCGATCTTGCATGACCCACATGTCATTGTCCGGTTAGGCTCCCTACCAGCCTGCCGAGGGCCGAACTGCCCAGGTCAAACAACGACCAAAAAACGAAATAGTAAATCACAAAGCAAAAATCGCACACGTGTTGAGAAGTCGCGGAGGCCAGTGAGGAAACACGGATCCCGCAACGTGGACCGGCGCCAAATACTCCACTCAGTACTCACACACCGACGAAATGGCCCACGACCTAACCCAAAAAAATATTTTTAAATTACGATATAGGTATACAGAATCAACTTGGCAAAAAGAAAAGGAAAAAAAAAATCTAAACTGCACTGCACGGAACGAAGAGAAGAAGAAGACGGGGGGTATAAAATTTGGCGGGTTCGTGCCGCGTCTTGCCCCTCCTCCTCGATTCCGCCGGCGCAGCGTTTACTTCTTCGTCTCCGCGATCTCGAGGCGCGAGCGCGAGCGAGGGAGGGAGGCGCTCCATGTTTTGACCTCGCCTGCGTCGTCTCGGCCGCGATCCAGATCTGAGGTGAGCTCCCTTCCTCACCTGATCTTCTCCGTGCACCTTCCTTCCTCTCCCCCCGCTGGTTCTCGGTCCAGATCCAGGTATCCGTTCAACTGGTACACGGAATGATTTCTTCATTCACGAGGATGAGAGCCCTAGTTCGCTTAGATGGATCGTTCATTATCGTTAATTTTTATCTCGTTCGTTGTCGATGAATTTTATCTTTT
>LAPY01002136.1:76137-92304 GCA_000970635.1 Eragrostis tef | reverse complement strand
GCTGGTCGCCTCCGACAAGCGGAGGTCCAACCGACCGTCGTCCACCCTCCCAGGAGTCAAGCCGGCGGACATCGCCGGCTTCAGGGGCGATTTCGCGTCCTACATCGTGACGGAGGGGTTCAAGATCAACGGGAAACTTCTGAAGTGGCCGAGGCCGCCGCTGGCAATCTGCAACGCCGCCTGTGTGGCGGTGCTCATACAGTACGACGTCGACCACATCTTCTTCGTCAAGGCCGGCGGCGGACGCGAACAGGAGCGTATGGTCAAAGTCAAGAGACTTCGTGCACCACCGCGGCCGCTTCTACACGGTGACCAATACCGGCGCCGGAGACGGTGGTCCCTCAAGAATCCAGGCGGTCGTGGCACGGATCGAGAGGCGCGCATCTATATGTTTTACTTTGCGGGGCGACCGGCCTGCTGCGAAGCTGCGCAGCGGCTTGGAGGATGTCGTGTTCGGCATCGCGAGGCGGCACGTGGACGTCGAGAGCACGATGCGGACGCCGTCTGAGTCGCCGCAGACGCAATGCCGGGGGCTCCGGGCGAACTGCGTCTGCATCGCCGTGGCGAGGAAGGAAAAGTTGGGACGGGTGCCGTCAGCCGTACTACGCCCGCGTGTACAACCTGGATGCCAGCACCGTCGAGCGGCTGGACCCATCCCTCGAGCGGGTTCATGGAGGAGACCGGTGACCATCCGACATGGATCACACGGAAAATAACCTTATGCACATTAATTATCGCCCAAGAGTTTAATTATCACTAGTTCATGGCTTGTAAATAAAATGCATATCAATGCTTATTTCAGACAATTAAAATTGAATCAAAGTACGCATCCACAGGATGCACATAGGCAAAAATAAAATGATGATAACGTTAGAAATTCAGATAATAAGGTAAAGTTCAGAAGGAGAAGCAAACTTACATCTTATTCTCTGCATATCGTGCTCTGCATCCATGTGATGGAATCCGGCTCCATGCAGGTTGAAGAGAATAAACTTACACCTCTTCATCCTAAGATGCGAACTGGAGATGTGCAGAATATCAGAAGGAGAAGTAAACTTACATCTTATTCTCTGCATATCTCTAATTATAGGAACACCCGGAGCCGATTGCCCTTCCTGTGACGGTGCGTCTTGTATTGGTAGTAGCTGTCTTAAACGTCTAGCGCCCTCAGCCGCCCAGTTTGTGTACCTGATCATGGATTTCAGAGATGAGGCCAGCCAACGATCTTTCTCGCTTTTGGAAGATTCTTCTATTGCATCTTTCCATAGCGACCATGTTACCAAGATAGCAAGTGTCCTCTGTGTCCTTCCACTGCATTTGCTGCATTTCCTGTCGACCAGGAGGATCCCGGCAGTGTACTGTACCACTCCGACATTGTTTCTCCCGTCCAGTTTGTCAGATGGAAGGACGGCGTCCGCGACCATGTGCCAACGGCTTCCCATACGAGCATTCAGAGAACAGGTGCATGGCTCCTTCGAGGTTCCGTATGCACAGGGGGCACAAATACTCATTCTGCCATTGCTTGGCCAACAAGCGATCTGCAGTTTTCCACACCACTGTCGGAAACGATGACTGAATTCCTCCTTCGAACTGGAGCAGATATGCAGAGCGCGAAGCCGCGAAGTGTGCTCACCGTTGGCAATGCGCATCCATGTGATGGAATCCGGCTCCATGCAGGTTGAAGAGAATAAACTTACACCTCTTCATCCTAAGATGCGAACTGGAGATGTGCAGAATATCAGAAGGAGAAGTAAACTTACATCTTATTCTCTGCATATCTCTAATTATAGGAACACCCGGAGCCGATTGCCCTTCCTGTGACGGTGCGTCTTGTATTGGTAGTAGCTGTCTTAAACGTCTAGCGCCCTCAGCCGCCCAGTTTGTGTACCTGATCATGGATTTCAGAGATGAGGCCAGCCAACGATCTTTCTCGCTTTTGGAAGATTCTTCTATTGCATCTTTCCATAGCGACCATGTTACCAAGATAGCAAGTGTCCTCTGTGTCCTTCCACTGCATTTGCTGCATTTCCTGTCGACCAGGAGGATCCCGGCAGTGTACTGTACCACTCCGACATTGTTTCTCCCGTCCAGTTTGTCAGATGGAAGGACGGCGTCCGCGACCATGTGCCAACGGCTTCCCATACGAGCATTCAGAGAACAGGTGCATGGCTCCTTCGAGGTTCCGTATGCACAGGGGGCACAAATACTCATTCTGCCATTGCTTGGCCAACAAGCGATCTGCAGTTTTCCACACCACTGTCGGAAACGATGACTGAATTCCTCCTTCGAACTGGAGCAGATATGCAGAGCGCGAAGCCGCGAAGTGTGCTCACCGTTGGCAATGCGCATCCATGTGATGGAATCCGGCTCCATGCAGGCTGGTTCGAAGTCCATGTCAGGCAGCTAGCACTAGCAGGCCGTCCAGCAACATGAAGTCCCAATCAGATCAACAGTCATCTAGCATCCTGTTTTTTCTCCTGCTGTGTTGGAACAGAGCCGAAAACAAGTGTGCCGGTGCCATGCCATGCCATTCAGCCAGCTAGACATCCAGAAACGCGCAGTCTTGCCATCGCCAACAGTGGCCTTTGTCGCTGCTGCAAAATAGGTCTCTGTCCACTTGACCCACAGGGATTTCAGTGCCGTGCCAAGGTTTGTCCGGGCTGCGCCACTCCAGCCAGAGCCAACTGAGGCGGAGTGCCCGGCTAAATAGCTCCAGATTATGCAGTCCCAATCCTCCCCGATCAAGAGGCCTAGTTACTCGACTCCAACTAACCTTGCATTCCCTCATGCAGCTCACCATTTCCAGCCCAAAGAAACTGCCTTCTCAACTGGTTGCTCGCCTACTCTTCCAAAGGTATTCATAGTACCAATAAAATAACAAAGAACTATACTGAGATATGATCAGACAATTTCGGGACAGCATCGATCTGAAGCTATGCAACCTTGAGGCATCTATTGTTCAGTGATTACAATGCACAGTCATCTTAAAATGACAAAAGACCTTGACGCATCTATTGTTCAGTGATTATAATGCACAGTCATCTTAAAATGATAAAAGACCTTGAAGCATCTATTGTTCAGTGATTAGAAAAGACGGGTTCTTTTTAGAGCAGCATAGAGAAAGTGCTTGCTTTTTTAAGAATCACCAGACATGTTCTCATCGTACGAAACGGGTGTGGCTATATTCAGACTCGAATGAAAATTAGTATCTCTACAGTTTACATGACTAACAGTTCGGCTTTTCTACTTGCATTACCTTGCTGAAAACGTTGCATGGGTACATCAGCAACTTGCCAACGGAGGGGCCATAAATTTCCACAACTGAAAGGCTGTGCTGATCATGCAACTGCATGCATTAGCAATCTGCTCATTCTAAGAAGGTTAACACAATCGAGCATCAATGTGGCCTTGTGGCGTAAGAAGAAATGGACTACTATCAAATTGTGCAAACTCGTAGTCGGGCAGTAGAGTTTCTGTGTTTATCCCCTTCTGTAAGCCTGTTCGTGCTTTGCTTTCTTTAATTAATTTTTTTGAGAGAAATACCCCAAGGGAAATAGGTGCGGCACCTGGGATCGAACCCAGGCGGGCACCCTGCCAGCCGGTGGACTTTACCACTGTGCTGTGAGCACCTTCGCTTTGCTTTCTTTTATAGTCGGGACTTGCTGTAGTTTGCGTCGCCTGCTTCCTCTCTGGTCTATCCCGCTGGTCGCAGCCATGGCTGCACAAGGGAGACCTTGGACCTCTTCTTAATCCTTCTTAATTAAAAAAAGGCAGAGCACCTGCTGATTTCACGTCAAAAAAATAAGAAGGCTAACACAATCTGAATCCTGTTGAAGCCATTTTTCTATTGAATTCCATTGTCCTCTGATAAACAATCAACAGCAACGTACGTGAGGGAAAAAAACATTATAATGCACCGAATGATCATTCTTCTTTTTTATGGTCTTCTATTCTCTTCCCTCCAGCCTCAATCCAGTTCTCTCGTCTTGTCATCTTTACTATCAAGTGAAGCACCAACTTTACAATCCCCAAGTGGCAGCCTGAAATTTCGTGAAAGCGGCTCAAAAGGCAAGACCAGACGCACTCAACACCCTCTTGAAAACCTTCAAGGCCAATTTGATTCGAGATGAAACCAGCGCATCCCCGGCTTGTTATCCCGTAAACCAAGCAACAAGGCGGCAGTGATCAGAGTCTTCCGTACCTGCGCTTTGTAAGAGGCAATCGGGGAATAACTGTTCCCAATCAGTTGAGCAAAGTACCCTATCAAGCTTGACCAAAGTTGGTGCGTATTCGTTGGACCATGTAATGGAATTTCCTTCAGTGCCAAATCATCTATGAACCGTCGAAACCTCCCCATAATTACAGATTGGACGCATCCGACTCGCCCTGACAGGGAACCAAGGTGATCGCCGGACGCCGAGATAATCTACTGGAAATCAGGCCTAATTACCTAGTGGCCATTTGCGACAAAATCACAAAAACAGTTATGGGAGGAGACGGGGGATCAAACTTCAGGTGACTTCTCAGAGAGGTTTTGTAATTTTCCATTATTATTATTATTATTGGCAATGTCACCTCTCAAGTTCCAAAGACAGCTTAGACAGGCAAGAAACACCCTGTGCAGCCAGATCTGACGGGCACCCTGCCAGCCGGTGGACTTTACCACTGTGCTGTGAGCACCTTCGCTTTGCTTTCTTTTATAGTCGGGACTTGCTGTAGTTTGCGTCGCCTGCTTCCTCTCTGGTCTATCCCGCTGGTCGCAGCCATGGCTGCACAAGGGAGACCTTGGACCTCTTCTTAATCCTTCTTAATTAAAAAAAGGCAGAGCACCTGCTGATTTCACGTCAAAAAAATAAGAAGGCTAACACAATCTGAATCCTGTTGAAGCCATTTTTCTATTGAATTCCATTGTCCTCTGATAAACAATCAACAGCAACGTACGTGAGGGAAAAAAACATTATAATGCACCGAATGATCATTCTTCTTTTTTATGGTCTTCTATTCTCTTCCCTCCAGCCTCAATCCAGTTCTCTCGTCTTGTCATCTTTACTATCAAGTGAAGCACCAACTTTACAATCCCCAAGTGGCAGCCTGAAATTTCGTGAAAGCGGCTCAAAAGGCAAGACCAGACGCACTCAACACCCTCTTGAAAACCTTCAAGGCCAATTTGATTCGAGATGAAACCAGCGCATCCCCGGCTTGTTATCCCGTAAACCAAGCAACAAGGCGGCAGTGATCAGAGTCTTCCGTACCTGCGCTTTGTAAGAGGCAATCGGGGAATAACTGTTCCCAATCAGTTGAGCAAAGTACCCTATCAAGCTTGACCAAAGTTGGTGCGTATTCGTTGGACCATGTAATGGAATTTCCTTCAGTGCCAAATCATCTATGAACCGTCGAAACCTCCCCATAATTACAGATTGGACGCATCCGACTCGCCCTGACAGGGAACCAAGGTGATCGCCGGACGCCGAGATAATCTACTGGAAATCAGGCCTAATTACCTAGTGGCCATTTGCGACAAAATCACAAAAACAGTTATGGGAGGAGACGGGGGATCAAACTTCAGGTGACTTCTCAGAGAGGTTTTGTAATTTTCCATTATTATTATTATTATTGGCAATGTCACCTCTCAAGTTCCAAAGACAGCTTAGACAGGCAAGAAACACCCTGTGCAGCCAGATCTGACACGTACACCAGCATTTTGGTTCAAAATCGAGAAAACAAAAAAAATGGTGCAGAAATTTGGGAAGTGTTGCATCAATCGGGCGCGTCAATCGGGCGCGCCGCACCTCTCAGTCCCCATATGGCCGCCGAGCTCCAATATAGCCATGGCAATTGGCAACCCACCATCCGCCGCCGCGGTCGCCCGTCGACTTGCTGGTTTGCAACTCGTCACGGCCGTGTCCGTAAAGCCCGTGGACGGAAGTGCGGCACAAAATCAACGAAAATTCAATTGGACTAGTTTCCACGTGAAGATCTGCGGCTGCATCTTCCATGCAGCGGCTTCTGTTCGCGGCTCCGTTCGCGACTCCGTTCGATCAGGATCGGACGACTAGTTTCGTGCGGGCAGGACAACCCGAGCGATGCCTTTCCCCACCTTATTCAGCTTCCCACCGCCGCCGCGCGCTCGGCTCCCCCAGTGAGATGCAAATCCTCTCAATCTCGATTTTTCGTGTCCTCCTACACCCTAACCTATCGTCGCCTACTCCAATGCACCGATTCTCCACTCCCTCGCGACATCTTCTCTCCTATATAGCCACAGCTCCGTCTCGCTGGTGGCCCCAAGCCCTTGCGCGACGAGATCCACTCATGGAGACCCCTAATCGACCTGTCCCTTCTGTTGCCCTGTTCGTTTTCTTAGTCTGATGCTAAAGTTCGCACCTTTAGTTGGGTGCCAAATTTATTGCATCTGGATTGTTATGAAATTTGAATTATTGTTTGAATCTTATTATGAGAAAGCTGGCCTATGCACACATCATTATTTAGATTTTGATTGATTTTCATAATTCAAAATTACGATTTCAGTCAAGATAACTTCTTATTTGGGTCGGGTCCTAATATTGGCCTTTTCACGCTCTTTCGTGATAGATTTCCTCATGGTTCTCGGAACTTGGTTGTTTGCACTGGAGTAAAACGCGACAAGTTTAAACCTGAGGGGCGCCACCTAATCCCTTCTGCTGACGACCTTGTCCCTGCATCCCATGGTTGGATGATTTTTCGGAGCGAGCAATTGGACATCATCCAAGGCATGAATAATGATAAGAATAGGGGTGCAGTGGAGGAGTTCGATGCTCGTTATGGCCATTGCCAGCCCTCCAATAGTGAAGTAGATGAGAGGAGGGCGAGGGTGAATATCCTTTATGGTGTTGAAGATGCTGGTAGGGCAGCTGTTGAGGTCAACAATGGCAAGATGGATTCCCAGGAGGCAATTACGGATGTCGATTGCAATGACCATGCGAGTAGGGAAACTGGGTTTGCTTTGTGTAGTGATCGCAAAGACAATATCAGTGAGGGGAATGAGCTTAGCGATGGCGAAGAATTTGCTAGTTGTGCAGATGAGGAGGATTTCTCTTATGAAGATGACTGCCCTGACAGTTATGTATTTTCTTTGGATGCAATAGAGAACAGCAGCCACCGTGATGGTTCTTTATACAAGGGCACCCGACAATGGCAAAGAGACTATTGTACTGCTGACCTTAACGAGAGTAAGTGATCCATATCTCATTTCATATTTGTATCTATTTTGTTCTTATGACAGTGTTGAAGCCAAGTCAACTAATATGATGATACAATATTCTCTCTTTTGATATCTGCATTATTTTTTTCACCACACAAAAAAAACTACTTTAACTTTGGAGAAATCATGTTTAGAAAGTGTATCACGATCGTTCGGTTAACTCTCTAGAACATCAGTCTCCCAGATAGATAATATGATAGTACAATATTATCTGTTGTGATGTCCAGGTCCGTTTGGATAGGCAGGATCTAGCCCATCAACAGGTATTTCAAAGCTCAACATTGCCTCATTCCTGACATCACCTTACTTTCTTCTTCACGCCCCAATCGCCTTGGCCTCATTCTCGACCTATCCACACGCATGATAACACAACTTTGTTGCCTACTGTCTCCACTACCTGGACCCTTGCTGCGAAACTGGTTCATGTCTACTCTCCTCCACTCCAATGAATCAGACCTTGAATTGGAGAATCTCCGTGGGGGGAAGATCCTCTACAATCTTACTGAGATATACTCCGCTTGCAAAGTATTGACTATTGACACTATGACAAGTAAGCTAGTTCAATTATGGATTAACTTGCTTTTCCTAACGTCAAGATTGAAAACGGAGGGAGTATTCTACAATGATTGCCATTACACGTGTACCATTAATGCACAAGTTGCAGAAATCCACATGTTTAAGAATTATTAATTAACGCTGCAAAATGTTCTGAAAACACCATTGCTTGGCCCGTTTCTGTTTTACCAAGATGGTAAAAGTTCCTACAAGCTGAGGCTTACCTGCAATCTACGATGAAGGAGAAAGTAAGGCAATGTGAATCATTTTGCTATTTATTATAAATGGGGTACTATATAATTTACATTACACTTTCTCTTTCGAAGTACACATTTTTTATTTTGACAAATATCCACAGTTTTTTTTTCAACAATATGTGGGTCGAAGCATGTTTCACTTTTTTCTATGGCATGTCTTCCATATTGATTGTCAGTTCCAATATATGTATTATGTGCCAACTATAATATGACTTGTAATATTTAATGAAGCTCCGTTGGGGGCGATGAGGTTGTCGGAACCTACAGAAGATTGTGTTTTTGAACATGGATTTTGCATGGTGCATCCAACATCCCGTATGCTGCAAATATTCTCTGTAAAGTTGGCTAAAATTCCTGCGGACAATAGCTTGCTAGAGTTATATGGATACATAGCAGTGCGGGATCGTTTGGACCCTTTGCGTAATTATGTTGTCAATATTGGCAGGGATGAACCCATCATCGTGAAGCAGGTGCACATCCATACTTGGCTGCATTTTTTTCAATTTACTTTATTCACTTCACTATACAAGGCCGAATTTGTTAGATGGGTATAGCAAAAGAGATTGAAATAGGGGTGAAATTTGACCCTAAGGGTGCCCTCCTAGTTCAAGAAAATGAATTTCGTTTTCCAAAGCTAGCTACTTTTTTTTATTTCTTTTTTGACTGTTTTCTTGAACTAACGAGGGTTGCCCATTTTCACCCATATTGATGTACTCCCTCCTTTCCAAAATATATTTAGTTCTAGATTTGGACATGGGAACTAAAAAGAGGTGGAAAAGGTGATGGGCACAAAAAACCATGAGGAGTGAAGGAGGAGAGAGATAGAGATAGACATAGAAAACGATGTATTGGGAAGTGAGAATCAAGAAAGAGAGATGAATTGGAAAGAGAGAACTGCATATACTTTGGCAAAAAATTTGAGTGCCAGAACTAAACATATTATGAAACGGAGGGAGTATACCACAAACACTTAAATCTCTTTTACATCTATAAAATTGGGCTAGAGCGTAAACTTTTGTATTGCTGCACTCATAATTTACGCTCAGCTTTCAATCAATTTCATCATTAATTTGATATAGTTTTTTTTGGTTGTTGTGCCATTGATATTTTGGCATCATTAGCTGCAAAAGATGCTTCCGAGTGATTAATTATGGAAAGTAGCACAATAATTATGTGGATTACAGGCCACTGAGATACCAAATCTTGTATTGTGAAACAGATTACGATGAAGGAAGACTCAAATTCTGAAACTAAATGTAAATGAATATTACATACTGCAGACAAAAGTATGATACTCAAATCGAATTGTTTTCGACTCTTGGTTGCTGCTTAGTACCACACAAAATGGATTTTCTTCTGTGTAGGCATGTCAGTATGCATATCATATCATAAATGACACATCGCAACAAAAATCTTCTCTTTACATGGAACTAATATTTTGAAACTTGATATTGAATCAAACATAAACCATTCTGTTTGGCGTGATAACTAATATTTTGAAACTTGATATCGAATCAAATAAAAAGCATCAGTGTAGTTTTCCCCCTCTTTGACACTCATATACACCCTATAACCACTCTGTTTGGCAGATCTTAGTCATCAACCACATACGAAATATTGTTATAACTGCAGTTTCACCACAGAATTATTCTGCTGTAGATATTCTTTGTTGGGAAATATTTATGAGAAAGCCTAATATCATTTGGTGAAATATACGCTTGGGGTGGCGCGAGTTGAGGATGGGGAAACTTCCATCCCACATTGGGACAGCTTGGATGGTTGGACCCAACCTTGGTGAAATGAAAATGCAAGGGTGGCATTTGTGTTTCAAAAGCAGTTTTAGGCAGATCAGATATTTTTACCGTTATTATAGGCTTGTGCACCTGATATTTCACTTTCTATGTTGTGAAGAGTTACTAAATAGTAATAATTTTGTAGGGTTCCTTTATTGAAATGGATGGCCCTAAGCGAGGGATCCAATTGTATGGCACCATTCTAATTGAATATGACATGAGAATCAAGACAGGAGAACATGAAAAGGAAGATCTGCAGGTGATTGATGGCATATCTGTGATTGACGACATGGGCACAGAATCGTGTCACACATTCATAGGTCGTTTTCATGGTGATTGTGGCGCGGTTGACATAATTGTATCTCGTCTTGACAACGCAGTCGAGGCCACGGTGGAAGTGGTCATCATAGATATGCAGAGTAATTTTGATTTGTGTCTTGGTTGTTTTACCAGTGGATTAGAAGAAGAAATTCGGCTCTTTCGTGGCTCCATTGGTGAGCCACATGCCTTAAGGCAGTTTGTGGTTGCCGTTGTGAAAGGTAGCTGGATGGTTTTGAAGTTCAATGTAGGTTCAGCTGTAGTTTCTTGTTCATTCAAAGCGATCAATCATGGATGTTCCAGTCAACAAATACAGATTGAGTGCGCTGCAATTACTGTGAAGGTGACTTGGTCTTGCGTTAGTTAATTCCTTTGTGTTTTTTTTATATAACTTAACAGAAACTATTGTAATATAAGTCGTCATTTGTAAATATGTATGGTCCTTGAAGTGTCTTACGTATCCATATTTACTGGTACATTTATAATTGAAGATTACATAATATACTACCTTTTAATTGAAAGATAAGCTGTTTTTTGACATCGGCTCAGGAAAAGTGGCATATATCTGCCAGTGAGCCATGAAGTTAATCGCAGTGAACACTGGAAAAGTAGGCCTGAGCTGGAACACTAGACATAATCGAACCCACATGGATTAACACGTTGACATGTTTCAACAAAATAGAACAAGACATATATACATGCTAAATTATGACAAAGCACCAACCTTGTGAGAAGATGGGTAAAATAGAGGAGAATCATCATGATCAGCCTTGGCTCCTGACATCCAAGTAAGAATAATGCTGATTGTAAATAAGATTATGCTATTTTCAGGAATCATATGTTCGACACTAGAGAGGAATCTTTCATCTAATAGTCCGCTCTTTAGAAGCAACCATCAGGTTGTTGAAGCAACATAATATAGATGTTGTGCAAGTCTCTGATGTGAACTGAGAGTAGAGAATCTGTCCATGTTATACAAATGTGTGCATATGTGAGAGCATCACTTTATTTTACAACACTACACACAGCGGTAAAAACACCAAATTAAAGATGTACTTGAGAATATCATTTTACATTACAATCTGTACCTGTGCAATCGAGCCTGGTCAAAAAATGGATGTGACAATCATAATGTGTACTCATATTACAGAGGGAATGAACAGAAACATGGACAGATTGTCGCAAAGAGCTTCTTAAGACAAGGTATCTTGCCAAAAGATTCCAATGAGCTTGTAGACTTTGCAAAGAACATTATGAATGTTGCCTTACGCTGATTAGCTCGATGTCGAAGATAAGTGTACCAAGAGTGGATCCCTCGCCATTTGCAAGGCGTGTTGGGTTAAATATAGTAGTAAATAGTCTCTGCCGATCAAAGAACTGCACATCAAATAACATGTAAGCTTAGTATGTACATGAAGTAGCACCAGCTATATCCTTCAGCGGCAGATGTGAAATTGATATGTTTCTTAATATAAGCCTATATCCCTTGTATCTCAAGGGAATATACCAATAAAGAAGCTATTTTTAAAGCACCAAGCATGCAACAGAAAGCAGTCATTACGAGTTGGTATGGCTCTGCTTGCGATCCTGACACAGTATAATAGTAATTTACAAACTTGTTGATAGCATGGAAGTTACATTGGGAGGAATTGGCTCTTGTGATGTGTTTTGATATCCCTGTGAGGGTGGAATGATCACTCGCCGAAGACCACCAACTCTCATGGACTTCACTGCTGCTTCAATACCAGATATAACCTGTAAGATCCATTTATTATTATGGTCAGCACTCGGGATGGTTCCAAAAATGAAATATTCCAGGAAATGTATTTTTATGGAACATCAGACGAAACGGAGAGCTCGTCGATGCAGAGGTATGAATATGCAGGAGGCTCAAGAGGCGCAATTCTAGATAATTCGTACTCCTTGAGATGCATAGCGGTTGCGAGCCAAAAACAAAAGTAGAAGGGATCCCAAACTTGAAAAGTAAAATAATACCAATGCCATGCTGTAACCTCAAACTTTCACTGAACAATCATAAAAGAGACGAAGTTCAGGTAAGACCCTTATAGCATCTATTGTAGTATCAGCAACATAGAATGTGTGTCAGTGAAATCCTTATCCCACCTTTCCTGATCCAATGGTGAACACAAACGGCATTGGGTCACCAGTCTCGTCCTTGTGATCATAGGTGGAGTCAAAGCGCCATCCTTGTTTCGCTGCCAGTCTCCCATAATAGTGGATTGCAACCTTCGTAGTTCATACAAGTGAAGAAACATAAGAGTTTTTCCTACATATTTCTAAAAAAACTATACAAGACACAAATTTGATATCTAAGTAATCCAGTTACACGTAGTTTAATAACCATAAGCAGAAATTGTGGTGAATATTCTGAATCATTGGCTTAGCAGCACGTGGTTAGCTAGAGCAATTTAATGTGTTAACCTGGTTAATAAGAACAAGCAAGAATAGTAGTGGTAAGCTCAATCAGTGAATACAAGCGGCGCCTTTACCTGCTCTCCCTCGACCGGGACATCACCGGAACCCTCCCGGAGGTCTAAGGCCTTGACGCCGCCGGAGCCGGGTATATCGGCGAATCTTGGGGTCGCAGCTGAGACAGCGGCCGTGGGGAGGGTGGCGGAGACGGCGGCGGCGAGGAAGAGGTGCCTTCTTGTGAGGGTTGGAGGGGTTGTTGTGTCCACGGCTACGGCTTTGGCTTTGGTAGGCGGCGGCACGGCACCGGCGGTCGCGGCAATGGCAGCGGTTACCATGGTTGCCGTGTTACTATTTTGTCCCCCCGCCCCCCTTATTTTCTTTCTTATATTCTATTTATTTTGCTTCTGTATTTTCCTCTTATTTTCCTTTTCGACTTCTCAAATCTGTTACTCCTCTACTAAATCTCTGTTCTGTCAGCATCCATCATTTAGAGTTCCTCCTATACTCCAATTGTAAATGTGGTGAGAAAATATGACCCAATCCTTATCATTATTATTTTTTTTGCAAAAAGAGAATTTCATTAATAATGAAGCATATTACATCTTCTGATTACAAGTAACATTCCAATCAATACTAACTCCATTGATGGGAGGCAAGAAAACTTAAAGTGCCGCAAATTTCACCATATAGGATCACCATCTCAGACGAATATGCCATGGTTGAAAACTCCGATCTGAAAAAAAAAACGGCTATCTCACCATACACCATCGTCATCCTCATCGCCGACGAAGAAAAACTAAAACTCAACTCTTTCGCAAAAGAGAGGTAGACTGATATTACACATGCAAATAAGAAGAACTCGCCGCCATCGAGCCTGTAGCTGAGCCCATCGTCGCCTTCTTCATCATATTCGCAATGAGAAAACACAAATCCGAGCAACATCCAGATAAATATTACCGGAAACCAAACTCTCACTAGCCCACAACAATGGTCACAAAGAACCATGACGAGACAAAGAAGAGGCCGGAGTATTTTATTCTTTATTGATGATGGCGCCTTCAACTCCCCACCACCGTCAAGACACATCCTCCTCCAGTGCTCCATGCCAACGAACTTGACGACGCAATACCGTCGCCGCCACCCTCTTTAACTGAATCACTAGAAGAACCCTAACTCTAACAAACACCACGACCGCCGCCAGAAGCGAACACCGTGGATGACCTATCTATCTAAATCTATGAGAGAACAAAGCGAACATCAGGTAAGTCGTCCACAAAATATTGTAATTTTTGGATATAGTACTTAAACACTTGAAAAATCGATAAGTCTGAAAATATTGTAATTTTTGGATGTAGTACTAAACACTTGAAAAATCGACAAATCTGGGTCATTCGACTTCTTGACAATTAAAGGCGGAGGAGGCACTATAGCGAAGAAAAACATGTCCCATAGAGAAATATGGTTTAAGAAAAAGTGTACACTGTTTTTTTCATTATCGAACTTAGGTTTAGGTTTTAATTTTTCTCCGTCGGAGATGAAGATGGCGATGGTGAATGATAAGCCGTGCACTTTCAAATCGGAGTTTTTGCTGAAATGATGGACAAAAACTTCAGGTGCTACCGCCTTTTGTGGTGCTCCCGTGCTCCCAAGCACTGTAGCACCCATATGAATGGACAGAGGATGCAATGATCTAGCATCATGCAAAATTTGAGGTGCAATGGACATTTGTGCAAAGAGAAATAAAAAAGAGAAATCATGCATTAAATAGTTGTGAGTTGTACTGTTCAATGTTGCACCCGCAATTCATTACTGTTGCAAGTCTGATTTCACTTTTTTTGTTGCACATTGTAAAAGTATCCGTTGCACCTCAAATTTTGCATGCTCTATTCATTCATATTTTTGTTGCAATTTTTCAATGTGTATTTTTGGCGCTACAGTAAATGGTAGCACGGGAGCACAGGAACCCGCAGGAGCACCTGAAGTTTTCTCGAGATGGTGATCCTAGATGGTAGAATTTGTGGGTCTTTTAAAGTTTTTTGTCTTCCATTAGTTGGCGGATGTTTTTATAAGAGTGTAATGCACTGGAGGTACAAAAACTTGTCAAGGTGTGTCAAATAGGTACACAAACTCTCAAACTGAAGATTTAGGTTAAAAAACTTGTTATGTGGTGCACAGCAGGTCCGAAACCAAGTCTGGGTCGTTTTGCCGCTGATGTGGCATGCCAACGTGGCTCACGTGAAAGGCACGTGAGGAGGCAACGGTCATGGAATATATGCAAGGAGACCTCTATCGTTTTGCCCCGTTGTGGTCGATACTTTTCTCGGCCTTCTCGTCCAGGAGGCGAAGGGGCGGAGGGATTCGTAGCGGTGATCGGCAACGAGGCGCAAGGATTTGATAGGGAAACCTGGAGGCGCCGCCGCCGAGTGCGGGTTCAAGGAGCTGAGTTGATATTTCTCCTTGTGCGACGATGGTGTCGGCCTTGCGGAGGGGAACCACAGCCTCTGTACAGTAAGTACATATTTGAAGGGGTCAAGTGTAAAACATTACCATCTTGCATGGCAGCAAAACTCCTGCCCAATCTTCACATGAGACATGAGCCACGCTGGCATGCCACGTCGGCGGCAAAACGACCTAGATTTGGTTTCGGACCTGCTGTGCACCACATAACAAGTTTTTGTACCTAAATCTCCAGTTTGAGAGTTTGTGTACCTATTTGACACACCTTGACAAGTTTGTGTACCTTTAGTGCATTTCACTCTTTTTATAATTAGAAAATATAATATGTTTCAATATTAATAGAATTCCTTTTTCGCGAAAAAAAGATGTAGTTGACACCAACAATAGACTATAAAACAATTTTCATATCACAAGAAGTGTCGGTTAAAATATATCACTTATACATATGGCTGGTAGTTGGTATTTTTAGAATTCTCACATCCCAAGAAGGTCAAGAATCCAACCATATGCGTAGTCCTATGCCAAGATAAATTGAACAAATGTGTTAAGTTCATTTTGTAGCAAAAAAGTGAGATTGACAAAGGTCAAGAATCCTTCGTCGTCTCCTACCAGGAGTCGAACCCAGGACCTCAAAGATGTTACTCAGGTGCCTTGACTGCCAAGACCCCTTTCACTGTATTTTTGGTGTACTTCAACCAAATAAGCAAAAAAAAAAACTTAGTTAACCGAACTAATGCAAAATCAGAACATATAATCATCCGTGTAAATTCTAATGCCAGAAACTTACACGGTTATTGAGTTTTTATTTTCTTTTTAGTAGTAAATCGTGACCGTGCCACACTCATTATAACGCGCTACTACTTGTACAATAGAGTAGAGTAGACTTCGCTGTGGTTGGCCAATCCTGACACATTATCCTCTCCCCCTCATCCATGCCGCCGAGGCCGAGAGCATAACCCAACCAGATCAGAGAGCACAGCCCCCGGCAGGCACATCCCCTGCACATCTCGGCCTCTCCTCTCTCCCTCACCCGCTGCCCGCGCCTCTCCCCCGGCCGCGCCCCGTCCTCTACCCCGCTAGCCGAAGATGGTGTCGCTGAGATGCAGCAGCGCGCACC